>RPOG01004734.1:0-40479 GCA_008086565.1 Thalassoma bifasciatum
GCTGACTTAGAGGGAGAATTAGCATAGTGAAGACGCTGCATTATGCAAATGTGTTATGGTTCCTCTCTCTGACAGTGCTGGTAAATTGGATGATGTTTTATGATGATGTAAGAGTGAGTTAAGGCACGATGGATCAGTGACTTTAATACCTCTTTGATATACGTCCTCCTCCTCCTCCTCGACTCGTCACGGCGCCGAGAAGCCGAAATTTTCGCCAGCTTGCCTCCCACAAGCAGTTATGATTCTTGGCGTTCGGGCTTTGAGAGTCAATAAGACAATAACACAGTGTTGGATTAGTCTGCGGATGAGCCGGAGACGGTGCTGACTGCAGGAACTGAGAGTGTTAAACCTTTACCGAGGGGATAAAAGGATTGGAAATGTGTTTTGGCTGCTGAGTGGCTCACCCGGCAGTCATTTTATTTAGTTAAAAATAAAAGAGATGTGACTTTTTCCCGGTGAGGTTTGGAGTCATGAAGAGAAGTAAGGATAAAAGGATGAAACGCAAGGTCAGATGCTTGGATATAAACAAGAATTAATCCTGTTACAGAGGCTGAGGTTGAGTGAAATAAAGGAGAGGAGCACTCACACACACACACACACACATGCTCGAAGGATGGCGGCCTTGGCTTTGTTCTGAAGCTCTTAGCCGTTTGTCTAGTGTTACACAGGCTCCATTTACTCCTGATTGCCTGTGACTGGTGACCTTTGAACCCAATCCGCACAGGTGCTGCAGGACCAGCCATCAATACTGGCAGCAGGTTGTTTTTGCCTCTGGGCTGCTGGATAAATGATGCCCTTGGTCGACACACACATACAAAAGAGAAACACACACTCTTAAAAAGACAAAGAGAGGATCCTGTACCTGAGGACCTGCATGTTCTGCTACAAATCACACCCTGACCTCGCCGCAGAGCCTCCGTTTATTCACATTAATACACATATTCAAAAGGAACGTGTCAGCACACCTTTGAAACTCGCAGGGAATGATCACACAGGCGTGAGCTCAGTGGACTTTCCGAAGCAGCATTTTGAAGCCTGACTATTTCAGACATCGTGTTGCAAATGCTGACTCAACTTAACTTTCATCAACCCAGAAAAATGGAAAATGTGGGGATCAGTTGGGCGTTTAGGCTCCTGGCAAACAGTCACCTCGGTTTCAGTACAGAAACTGCCGTCTTTCATCCACTTCTTGCCAGATTGCCGGCTCACCTTCAGTATTTCAGTTGTTTCTTTTGAGTTATTTCTGCTTATTCTTTCATCCAGTGTTTTGCTGTCCACCTACCAGCTCCTAAGACCTGAGATCAAGCCACGCCCCCTCCACTCACTCAGACAAACATGAATATTCAGTGACTGGCAGGTATCACAGTCAGAGACATTTTAAACATTCATGTCTTCTGAAAGTCACCTAAAAGGTTCAAACCAAACGTTGTTGAGAAGGTTGATGAAAAGCTTCAGTTAAAACCAAAGTTTTCAGGACACAGTGCTAACGTGATGAACCGCATCTTATCACCATCAGCACTGAAGTTGAGGTTAAGGCAATATGAGAAATATGTAACAGCCTTTTATCGACCAAGAGAGTCTCTGCTACAGTACTTACATTGAGTCATGCAGCATAACATTTGCTATTACAGATAAGCTGATGAAGCAAAGCTCTAGAAGCTAACGTTAGTTTTTTTTTCCTTGTTGTTATTATTTTTGGGCTTTTCATGCCCTCAATTTGATGATAGTGGAAGACAGTGGGTAGGAGTAGGAAAGGGGGAGAGAGTTGGGAGTGACATGCGGGAAACAGGCCGCAGGTCGGCTTCGAACTCGGGCCACCCGAGGGCGAACCTCATGGTGCCCGACCTGATCTACTAGGAACATCTGCGCCCCAAAGCTAACGTAGGTGTAACTAGAGCCTTTTTGAACAACAGCTAACAATGATATGTGACCACAAAAGAACAAAAAATAGAGCAAAACAGGCCACTGAACTCCCAAAGAACAAAGTGATATGATGAACAACGCAGCTAGGAGCTAACTATAGCTAAGATTAGCTATAATTTGAGGGGAAAGTGGAATTTCAAACATCTACAAGCACATGCAGTGTTAAAAAGTTTGTGTGTTTCTGTTTGTGTGATGAAGCTGTGGAACACATTGTTTGAGAAGCTCTGGAAAGCGTTTTCAAAAGTTTACAATTTCAGCCGCCAAAAATGCCGTTTCTGTGTAAAGGTGAGGCTGAGACGCAGCAAAACTTTTGCGTTTCACCTGGAAACCGCTCTTGTGTAAACTAGCGCCTCAGGGAAGGATGAAAAACATCGTCCTAGCCTCTTGGGAAACCTTGTGCCAGAGTTGCATCTACTCTATAAACACTGTTTCACCAGTTTTAAGCTTAAGATGTCTTCTCCTGTACTCTTTAAATGATCACACATCTTCAAGAGACGATAACCATAACTTTTTACTTATCTAACTATTTAACTTTTTCTCCCCTTTTGTCACAAAATGAAGAAATTGAGCTGTTCTGCTTAACACTCCTTCAACTTTGAGAAGCTCAAACTTCATCAAACTTCCTCTTACAGTATTAATTTTTGCTGTCATTAATGTCCACTAATGTTTTCATCTCTGATGCAATATTCATACAGTACAGGCCAAAAGTTAGGATTCACTTTCTCATTTAATGCGTTTTCTTTATTTTCATGACTATTTACATTGTAGATTCTCGCTGAAGGCATCAAAACTATGAATGAACACATGTGAAGTTATGTACATAACAAAAAAATGTGAAATAACTGAAAACATGTTTTATATCCTTGTTTCCTCAAAATAGCCACCCTTTACTCTGATTACTGATTTGTGTACTTTTGGTTTTCTTCAAGAGGTCTTCACCTGAAATGGTTTTCTCTTCACAGCTGTGTCTTATCAGGGTTAATTAGTGGAATTTCTTGCTTTATCCATGGAGTTGGGACCATCAGTTGTGTTGTGCAGAAGTCAGGTTAACACACAGCCAACAGCCCTGTTAAAATTCATATTATGGCAAGAGCCAATCAGCTAACTAAAGAAAAACCGAGTGGCCATCATTACTTTAAGAAATGAAGTCAGTCAGTCCAGTAAATAGTCATAAAAATAAAGAAAGCTCAAGTTGAATGAGAAGTTGTGTCCAAACTTTTGGCCTGTACTGTATATCTTTCACTGTTAAAGCAACATGAACTTTTGGGGTTTTTCACTAAAAACTCAGGTCCTGACAGCAGCCCTCATTTATTATGGATATCGTGGAAATTGGCGCAGATTTGGGAAATAGAAAAGTGTTTGCACCTTGAATTATCATCTAAAGGGAATATTTTCTTTCTGCATAATCGCAAGGACGTGCGTTTAAAAAATATAAATACAGATGAGATGTAAATACGAAAGACATCAATATGCAGACTGATTTTACAACTGGACCGTATGCACAGATACTCTCACTCTCTGTTATACACACACACACACACACACACACACACACACACACACACAGTCTCTGTAAGGTGATGAATCATGGCCGTGTGGCAGGAGGCCTTGATTTCAGGACATCATCCAATATCAGGCCTTGGGGAAAAGAAGAGACGATACTCACTCATATATATAAATATATAAACACACACACACACACACACACACTTTCCTCCATCCTCCTCCCATCCACTTCCCGCCCCCCCCCTCTCCACCCCCGCTGTCTGAAACCCTTGTTACAGATCCTGCAGATTTAGTTGGGGGGGCCAGGCGCCCAGGGACGACACCCCCTCCTCACCCTCCCATCACACTGGGAGTAAATGTATTCATCTCATCCTCTCCGGCCAGAGAGGTCACAGCCTTATCTCGCCCTCTGCTGTAGCGCTGTCAGCTCGCCGGCCACAAACCATAACTTCTAACTGCTAGCAAGAACGCCATGTGGTCAGAGGAGGCCGGCGAGGAGGACGGGGAGGGGAGACACGAGGAGGGAACAAAGGAGGAAGGAAAGGAAAGAAGGAAAGGAAGAAAAAAAAAACAGGTCCAGAAATGATCTAAATATAATCTTCACACAATGCAATCTGCAGTATTTTACTGACTTTTTGTTTACTGTTTTTGCACCAAGTTGCATTTAAAGCTTCACATTTGTACTCACAGGTTTCTGGACAACAAACAAAAACAAATGCATGTCCCCAAAGACTGAGCTCTGGGTTTGTGTATTTGCTGAGAAAATCTCTCTGTGGGCTTCCCTGAATTATTGAGGGATGTGTTTATTTCCTTCATCCTTCCCAGCTCCTCTCAAGCTATGTGTGTTTATGTGCAAGGTCCATGTTGAGTCTAACAAACTGAGCTTTAAATCAATTATTCACAGGGGAAATGCCACCTTTTCACAACTATCAAACTATCCAGGAGATCTGTGGCCTCAAAACACTGAGATAAAGTGTCTCTGCTGTGAGGCTCTACATTTCTTTAAAATACATCTCAAAATGTTTTTTACTCGCTCAGATGTACACATTGGCCCTCATCGGCTAATGGTGTCAAGTTCATGTGTGATTCATGAAACAAACACACCAGGGCCAATCACAGCGTACGCCCGATCAAGCATTGATAAATATGGTAGCTGAGAACAATTTAATGTTAATAACACACCCCTAATTATTCACAATTCATTTGTCAACTCACATCGGCTGCGTGTTCAGTCCGCCAACTCCAGCGTCACCTGTCTTTTTCTGAAATGGGAGTTCTGGAGCAAAAAGGCTGGTGCAGCCATATTGGAAATGAGAAGGGTGATGAGTCTCCACACTAACAGCGATTGGTCCGCCGTCAGTCACATGACTTGAGCTGATTGAGCGACTTTGTGATCTTGATATCGTTACAGCAGGATCCCTTTTGATAGGTTTGGCCATCAACTGGTATAAGGGGCGGGCCTTACTGCCCAGGGAGACAGCCAATGACTGACGAGCAAGTCTCTGATTTAGAAGGAGCGACGGCGCATGCGTGAGACGTCAGGTAGGAGTCACAAGAGACGTCGGGTGGACAGACACCAGATTGAGTGACTGGAAATGTTTGCCCTGGATGGACGCACAAGATTTGTGCCACTGTTCCCTGTAGTGAATTATCTGTTTGTTTGTTGTTGCATGTTGCATCGTTGTGATGGAGGACGCCGGCCATGAGGTAAGGTCTGCCACCTTCGCTCATCACAGAGGTAGCTCTCCTGGTACTAATATCACAAAGTAAACCGCCAAGTTAGAAAAACTTATCCCCTACAGTGTGTTCTGTTTGAAAAATTAGCGTTGCTGATGGCCTGTACCAGGGTGTAAACATGTTTATTTCTGCTCTGGAAACAACTTTTTTTTTTTTTTCGGCTTGGTGTGTATGTGACTTTAAGTAATTCCTGCCTTCAGATTGTCATAGAGAAAAGTACAGAAAAATAGTGAAGAAGAGTTGAATTTCTCCTGTACGTTTTTATATCTTGTTTATAAAATCTGGGCTGCACGGTGGCGCAGCGGGTAACAAGAAGGTCGCCAGTTTGATTCCCCATTCGGGCATGGTTGGCCTTTCTGTGTGGAGTTTGCATGTTCTCCCCGTGCATGCGCGGATTCTCTCCAGTTACTCCGGCTTCCTCCCACAGACCACAAACATGCCCACGTTTGGTTAATTAGTTTTTCTAGATTGCCCGTAGGTGTGAGTGTGTGTGAATGGTTTTTCGTTTGTGTCAGCAATTGACTGGTGACCAGTCCAGGGTGTACCCCGCCTCTCGCCCAATGACAGCTGGGATAGGCTCCAGGCACCCGCAACCCTGCAGGATAAACGGTTAAGAAAATGGATGGATGGATGGATAATAAAACGTACTGTAATTAATACTGATGCCTGTTTGTGGCCAATAAAGGCCAAGAAGACAATCAGCAAAGAGGTGGACGGTGTATTTATCGTATTGTCAAAGCAGACATGGCTTTCATTTGAACGTTTCTGAAAACATCTGCAGTGAAACTATTGATGGCTGAATCACCACGTCACCCAGCTCACCAAAACGGCCTTTTTTCACCTCAGAAACATAGCACGCCTCCGTCCATCCCTCTCTTTTTCAGCCGCCGAAACACTCATCCACGCATTCATCACTTCCCATTTAGACTATTGTAACAGCATTTTCTATGGTTCATCCTCCAAAGTCCTCCATAAACTTCAATACATCCAGAACTCTGCTGAACGTCTCCTCACCTCCACCTGCTCACGTGACCACATCACCCCCGTCCTTCACCGTCTCCATTGGCTCCCCGTCCCCTACCGTATACAGTTTAAAATTCTTCTCCTCACTCACAAAGCTCTCCACCACCAGGCCCCTCCCTACCTCACTGACCTCCTCCACCATCACACTCCAAGCCGTAACCTCCGATCCTCACACGCCACCCTTCTGTCCCCACCCCACAGGACCAAGCACCGAACCTGGGGGGACAGAGCCTTCTCCATAGCTGCCTCCTCCCTCTGGAACTCACTCCCCACTCATATTCAAAACTGCTCCGATCCATCTTCCTTCAAATCTCTGTTGAAAACTCACCTTTTTAAGTTGGCTTTTAACCCATGATTGCACTGTTGTTTTAGTCAGAATTGTTTTAATTGATGTATGTATTTATGTATTGCTTTTAAATTGTGAAGTGTCTTTGAGTTCTGAAAAGCGCTATACAAATAAAAATTATTATTATTATTATTATTATTATTATTATTAATAATAAAAAAGAGACATCTGCCTGTTAATGTGCAAAACCAGATCAACTGGGAGATAAAGGTTTGTCCACAGGGAGCGCAAAATTCACCTATTCCTTTTTATTGCTAGTCGTCTCTGCTCTCTCTCCGTCTCTTCTGGTAAGAACAACAAAAAAAAAAAATGTGGTGAAAGCTCGCCAAACTAGGGTGACCAAATATACTCTATTCTTTTTGGTAGTGAAATTATTTCCGAGTGAATTTTATACAATTCCCCAAAATGTTGAGATTTTTCTCAGCTTGTTCTATGGATCATTGATATTCATAATAAGCACTGGGTGACTGGCATTATTCTGATACGCCAACCTAAAAGTCAAAATTTTAATGCCTTCATTTGAACCTTTCTGCCAACATTTGTAGTGTGTGAAACTATTGATGGCTGAAAAACAGAGAAATCTTCCTGTAAATGTGCAAAACCAGATCAACTAAGAGGTAAAGGTTTGTCCACAGGGGGCGCAAAATTCACAGTGTTTTTTTATTGCTTGTCCTCTCTGCTCTCTGTTTGTCCCTTGTAGTAAGGACAAAAATGCCCAAACCTGATTTTAACAAGAGAACTCAGAGAAAGATTTGTCTCAAGGACTTGTTGGAGTGTTTCAAAGGATTTAAAGAGAAAGCGGAGGTTGTGTGAAGTGGAGGAAATCAGTGTGGGCAGACGACAGCAGGGTGCTGGTGCTGCTGGTTTTACATGCAGCACCCCTCCCCTTGAAGGAAGTGTTTTACAATGCAGCCGTCAGATGTAGAGGAAGGCGCTTTCACCAGAGTCCAGTTAATTAACCACATCAGTTTCTTAATGTGATCAGTTTTAATTAAAACGGAATTTAATCGTGGTAGTAACAGGAGGGTAGCGGCTGTGACAGATGGGGGAGGGGAGGCTGAGGGGTGTGAGGAGGTTACGCCACAGTGGGCAGGTTGTTTAAGTGTGTGTGTGTGCGTGCGTGTTTTTGTGAGTGTGTGTGTTTGCTCCGGGAGCCGCTGCAGCCCCGGTTTCCCTCACTTCAGATTTGTGGGTGTCTAATTAATATGGATGGAGCATTAAGCCTTTTGGACTCTGGTGCCTCTCATTTCATGACTATTAATGATTTTAATGAACTGGGCTAATAAGGCCGTTTTTCTCCGCTGAGCTCTGGAAGGGCTCTCCGACACACGCCAGGGTCAGGAGGACGGGCTCCTGCGGCCTCCACATGGGAAATTAAAACAGCACTCACAAACCCATTAATGGTACATTGTCCGTGGGCTCATCAGACGCTCAAACGGGGGAGAGCGGCGTGTGGAAAAAACTCTGTTCATTCCAGAAGAAGAAAGGCGGTAAACAGCGATGTGTGAAAATCAAATGATGAAGAAAACCATTAAACACACAAGTTGTACCTACCTCGGAGTTCATTCAGTCGTTTCTTTCTTCCTAAAACTGACCTGGCAAACTCTTTTCTCAAAGCTTAAGTTTTGAAGTTGTGAAAACATCGGCTCATTGTGGACGAAATTGCTTACCTCCTAGTCTTTGAATGAGTTTCAAAGCCAAAATTATCTTTCAACAATATCCAGTATAGTGATACCAATAACCACCCACAATAAAAACAAACTGATACATGACATCTTTATTTCTTGGGTGACCAAACATCCTCTTTTGCATGGACATGTCTTTCTTTTTGGTCACAAAATTATGTTTGCATGGATTCTATAAAATTCCCCCAAATATCAAGGTTTTTCTCAGCTTATTCTCCATCCACATTAAACAATCTTCCACACTGTCTCTTTTTAAAACTCGTCTTAAAACCCACTTTTGTTCCTCGGCTTTTAACCCAGTATGAAACTCCGCTCTGTTTTAGTGGATTATAGTTTGTTTTAAGTTATTGATTTTATTGTTATTACATTTTTTAGGAACAATGACACAATGACACAACAACTTGATTGTTAATACCTAATTTTTATCTTTATTTTTAAATGTTCTGTCCATATGTTTACAGTACTTTGTTTCAGCTGTGGTTGTTTTCAAAGTGCTTTATAAGTAAAGTTCAGTTGAGTTGAGACCATTGATATGTATAATAAGCAGTGGCAACTGACATTATTCTGGTGCAACAATACAATTTAATATAATACATTTTATTGTCCCATTGGGGAAATTTGTCAGGGACTCTGTATTGACACAGTACTACCTTAATAAATGGAAACAAATAGATGGATAAATAAATCCATTCAGTTATCAGATGCGCCAACCTGAAAGTCAAAATTATGAGATAGAAAGACTAAATATTGAGACAAAAAGTTAAATTTAAGAGATGAAAAGTTGATATTTTGGGGTAATGTCAAAATTATGAGACAATCAGTCAAAATGTTGAGGTAAAAAGTCATAATATTGAAATGAAAGTTCAAAATGTCTTTATTACAAAGTACAATTTTGAGAAAAAGTCAACATTTTGAGGCAAACAGTCAAAATTATGGGAAAAAGTTTAAAATTTTGAGGCAAAAAGTTATAATTCTGAGATAAAAATTCAAAATTATCACAAAGTCAAAGTTATGAGACAAAAAATTAAATTTTGAGGAAAAACTTGAAATTTTGTGAAAAAAGTATTACAAATTTTTGAGGCAAAGTCATAATTTTGAGATAGAAATTTAAAATTTCTATATTTCAAAGCCAAATTTATGAGACAAAAGTCAAAATTTAAGAAAAAGTCAAAATTATCAGAGAAAATGTTTAAAATTTTGAGGCAAAAAGTCATTATTTTGAGATGGAAATTCAAAATTTCTATATAACAAAGTCAAAGTTATGAGTCAAAAGTCAAAATATTGAGAGAAAGTCAAAATTATGGGAAAAAAATGTTTAAATTTTGAGATAACTCAAAATTTTGAGATAAAAAGTCAGAAATTTGAGGCAAAAAGTCATATTTTAAGATAAAAAGTCCAATTTTCTATACCACAAAGTCAATGTTATGAGACAAAAGTGAAAACTTAGAGAGAAAGTCAAACTTATGGGAAAAAAAAATCTTTAGAATTTTGAAATAAGTCCAAATTCTGAGAAAAAAATCAAATAAAAAGGAAACAATTTGTGACCCAATTATCAGTGTTTCTCAATACCACTTGGGGTTCCGACCCCCAAAATGGTAATAAGTCGTTGGGGATGTATGATCGTGTTTTGATAACTTAAGGAAATATTCCTTTTACCACCAGAAGACAACCCCCTATTTTTAGTTAATTATTTTTAACATCAGCTATTTTCAGATTTGTTGATTTCACTCCAAATACTAACTTGACCTTTCTCACTTTTCCTTGTTTCAGAAACTCCCCTGTCATTCCATAATGATTTTTGAGGTCTGGTTTATAAACATATCTCATATCTCCTTCACCGCCGTGACCACTGCTCCCTCCAGCACGTTCTCACCTCTGAACTCTTCACCCTCACGCTGATAAAAAGTCTCTAATCATCACTTCACTGAAGCTGCTGAACCAGAGCCCACTTGACTCCGTCCTCCTCCATCCGCCCTCTCGCCGTTCATCCTCCTCACCGGCTGGGTCACATCATGGCGGAGTTGCTGGCCTTGTGTAAGGAAATTTACAGCCTGATGTAACCATCTGTTATGTAGCAAACGGATGATGCTCGGGCTCCTTCACCTTCTGGAAGACGCTGCTTTGTATTGTAAATGTGCCATTAGCATTCATGAAGGTATTTACATGCATTCAGACGCCACGCTGCTGCTGGTATTTATACCGAGCGTCACACGCAGCAAAGTTATGGGATCTCTCAAGTTCTGATGGAGCCTCTTAAAGGGACAGTTCACCAAAAAGTCTCTTACAGATCCACCAAAAATTAGAATCTTATTGTTGAAGCTTTAACTTTGCCATGAAAACGCTTCGCAACAAGTCAGAATGAATTTCCTGTAGGCAAAACGAGTGTGCTTTAGAGCTGTGATAAATCATCATCCAGTTTATCATGAAGTTTCTTTTTTCATGCTTGAAATCCTCATCACACATCATCAGCTTTGCATAAATCAAATGTTTGATGATTAAAGAGAAAAAAAAATGTCCAGTGTCCTTGGCTGGCCTCGCTCTTCAATAAGTCGTTGTATTTATGTTTGGACTCATAAATACGTTTGAGAAGTAAAATGATGAGTTTGACTTAAGTGTGGTTCAAACTAGTTGAGTTTTGAGCAGATGTTTGCAGAACCCATCCCACTTGATAGGCCAACTTTCTATTTTTTATGCTTAATTAGCTCAGAATTATCAGGTCAGTGGTGGTTTGAGAACGAAAGGGTAAAGGCTGTTTCCCATGAGCACTATCACCCACTTTCATCAAGTTGTGACTCCTGCAAAGCCATGCATTCATTTGGAGAGCAGGTCTTCTGTTTTACTCTACTTTTCTTTATTCATGCAACTTTTCCAAGGATGCAAAGTGACGAGGGAATTTACTTATTTTATTTATGTTGCACTGTTGTTTGAAATATGACAACAATCAATCAATCAATCTTCGTAAACTCAGTCTGTGGTGTGGTTTAGTGTCCAGAAGGTGAGCAGACTATCTGCTTAATGTCACAACTGAAATACACCAGATACATCTCTGTTTCGGCTCCACAACGTTGCACATTAACTGTGTTTGTCAACTCACACCAGCTGCACGATGAGTCTGGCAAGCCACATAACTGACAGACAGCTGGAGTGATGAGACCAAGGAGTTCCTGCACTCCCTACTCCATCCATGATCATCTCCGCATACATGTTGAGCTGTAAAAACTCAAACTATTGACTCCTTGTCTGTTTTTTGTTGTAGTCAAGCTAAATACAATCTGATTTTGACATTGTTTTTTTAATTTATAAAGTCATAATTTTTTTTAGGTGGTTTCCTGTCCTGCTCAATCTCTGCTCCTCTCCAGTAAATTGAGTAAGGCATATCCCCTTCATCAATCAGCTTCATTTCTCTGCATCAGGAACAGAAAGGTGACTTGTGGAAAACTACATCAATGTTTTGTACAGTCTATGGTTGACGTGTGACTTGAATAGAAGTCTACATGATCCTTGGCTGTGACAGAGTGATGCTGGACTGAAGACATATCTGGTCTATTTAAGCTTCGAGACATGTCTGTGATGTGAGTAAATCCTGGCTCTGTCCTACCAGTGCTCATCTACCAACTCCAACCTCACCAAGCAGAGCAAACATAACCTGATGGAGCTGCCTGATTCATTTTCTGAAATCCTGCAGCTCCATCTTGCTAAGATCCAATCACAACCGATTTCACTCGGCAGAGATGTTGTCGAGCCAATCAGAGAAGAGAGGCAGGAGCTACAGACGTGACGTCAGTGTCTGAGTATTTGAAAACAATGGCGGCGTGTGAGGCGGCCTCCATGGATGCGGCAACATCTGCAGTTTTTTCAGAAATAGACTCAAATTCTTCTTTAAAAGAAGAACAGAGAACGTCACTAAAAGCCTTTCTGACTGGAAACGATGCTTTTGCTCTTCACCAGTTCGGAAGAGAGTAAAATTGGACTAGTGAAATATCTCCGTAGCAGATATATGAACTTTCTGTCTGGTGTCAGGTTACAAATCTGCTACGTCACCATGGCTTGATGTGGATGGATGGGCGTGTCGAGGAGGACGGTTGTCCAATGACCAGCTGCTATATCTTTTTTTAAGTCCTGCCTCTGAATGCACTCTCTCGCGCCCCTCACCCAGATGGACTGGTGAAATGAATCCGTGATGGATATATGAAACTGTCCGTCTGGCGTGTCAGGTCACTTGTGTCCACTATTACTACAAAATAAATCCAAGAAATGTTTTTTTCAGCGAAGAAAAGAGTCCAGATCTTGCTTCTAAGTTGGTGTCATCAAAGTGACTTTGAGTCTGGACGAACCAGACCCGACCACTGATTCTGAGAAATATCTCTTAGAAATAATCAATTCTGGTGCTGATGAACTCATTTTACATTTTGGAATTATGAAAAGGTAAATTTGTTAAAGTGAGACTATTGCAAAGTCTATAAGCAGGAACCACAAGGAGCACTGGAAGAAAGGAGTCGTACTGGTCCAACAACACCAGGAGGGAGACACAGAGACAAAACACGCACATAAAATTAATGCATGAGGAGGGAAAATCTCAAGAACAGTTACATATTACTTAGATGCATAGAGATGAAGACTTTTAAAACAACACAGAAGACGAGTGAAAACAGACACACAAGACACATTCACGATAAGTAACACAAGGTAGACGTCAAGGTAACCGTTAGAAATGACCAAAATAAACGAATAACATATTTCATATTAGAGACTTTTATTTTTCAGGGTGGAAAGAGGAAACATGGGATAGTATGAGGGCCAAATCTCCATCATACACCACCTGAAAACAGTGCATATGTGACTCAATAGCAGGAAAACCCATTAACAGATTGAGTCTGATTACATCATCTTGCAGCATCACATGTATGCACTGACAATCTTTATGTCATCACGCAGTTTAACGTCTATAACTGTAAGGATTAAACTCAGTCTTTAACTCATGACCCTTCCGAGGGATTTCAAACGTCATCCGTTTAGTTCCCGTCTTTTGGGAGGGAAGCGGGTTAAATGTTTGACGATTAGCACCAAAAACTCAACACTTGACAATATTACAACCATCTGACACCGCTGAACTCTAATATCTGCCCGGCGCGGAGGACAAATGAGCATAATAATAGTCATGAAACATTATGGGGAGATAAATGAGTGAGGCCCGC
The DNA here is from genome assembly GCA_008086565.1 of Thalassoma bifasciatum. Classification (NCBI taxonomy): domain Eukaryota; kingdom Metazoa; phylum Chordata; class Actinopteri; order Labriformes; family Labridae; genus Thalassoma; species Thalassoma bifasciatum. Next base: position 13,416 of record RPOG01004734.1, read on the forward strand.
TGGCATTTAGCTGTTTGCTCCTCTGTATGCTGCAGACGTGCCTCCTCTCCTTAAGGCCTTTCGTGGCTGATTCTGCAGTCGCTTTTACAGCCACATCTATTAAAGCCTCTAACTATCTCATTTGTCCTCCTGACCAAACAACAAAGCAGCCGGATGAGGTGTTAGCAGGTCCAGGTGGGTGTAAAGCCCAGTGTATGTTCGTATAAGCATACAGTGGGTATTTCATTTGGTCATTACTGGGTCTCTCTCTGACACGGTCATTATTTTTGGTCTCCATTAAAGGCTTATTGCCTCTTTTTTAATTAAGCAAGTTTCTTAATGAGATGTGCTGCATTCAGGGCCCGTCGAGGTAATGAAGTAAAGGCCCAGGTTTATGGAGGGAGAGTGGATAAAGAGAGAGAGAGTGTGTGTGTGTGAATGTGTGTGTGAGGAAGAAAGAGAAGGGGGCTGGCGGCTTTCTGCTGCAGAGAGTGATGGTGTTTGTTCACTTATTGTGTTTCTCAGTGATGAATGCGTTTGCAAGGCGAATGGAGACGGGAGGGGGGGAAAAAAAGCGTTGCCACGAGGCAAATAGTTTCTTCATATTAGTCACCATTGACATCCTATTTTAGAGCGGCTTGATCTAGTTAGAGCTGCTGCAGTGAGACGTTCGCCTGCCAAACATTAGCCTCATCTGTGCGACACATCACACGCCGCCTCACAATGAGGACGTGCCCTGAACGGCAACAACCCGCCGTCGCAAATGGAAGGACAGAACCTATCCGTTTGTGCGAGATGTTTTGTGCGCTTGCATCTTTTAGCGGGGTAATTCACGGTGCGCGCGTCAATACATCATAGGCCTCTCTAAATTGAGCTTTGAAACACAAAGGGAAGGGCAAACAAGATGGACACAGAAATCAATCTCCCGCCTGATAAAGCAGAGTGAGCGCACACGCCACAGCTCGCAGAATTGACAAGGAGTCGGCACGTGGCAGTATCTGTCTATCTGCCTGTGATGTCCTCCGAAAACAATCGTCTTTGACACGCCGTACACAAAGCCGCAGATAAGGCTATTTAGTCCGACCACGCTTGAAGAATGCCATACATGAATTGCCTCGCCGAAATTGAAAGAAGAAAAAGAAGAAAAGACAATCAATGTGTACACGTGAGGGAAAATATTGAAAACCATCAGAGCAAATGAACACACACCAAATGTCTTTTTAGTGCAGAAACTTTTTATTTCAAGCTTTAAAAAAACCTGTTTCACACTCTGCAGATATGGAAAGTGTGAGATAAAGTACCTGCATTTGTCTGTTGGTGAGAGAGTGATGGGATAGCGTGGTGTGAGAGCACAGAGGCCGTGTTTCTGTGGCTGTGGTTCAGACTTTATCTCAGCCCTGCCTCTGAGCTACTATTGATCTGAAGCACATTAGTTCTGCACTGGGAGACTAAACGAGGCCTACAGAGCTCTGCCACAATCACGCAGCGGGCTAAAGATAGGCTTTTGACTGGAGACCTCTGCAGCAAACACTGCAGTTCACACACAAACACACAGGACGGGTTCGAGGGGAACTTATGGTTTTAAAGACCAGCTCTTATAGCTTCAATTTCACTTTAACGGCTTAAAAAAGCTCAGGCTTTGTTCAAACTTCATCAAAAATATCCACTTTATAGCTGACAGGGAAAAAAGAAACAGGAGATTGTGTTTTATTGACACATTTCTTCAGTCATCGATTCAAAGTGAAATACAAAAGTTAGAGGGTCTTAAAGAAAGTGAAGGTTTATTGTGACAATTAGAGCAGCCAAAGACTCAAAAGGTGTTTTTCAACCAAACTTTTAATTGCTAGTAAAACATTCCAGGGAACTACTTGGTTCCTGTGGCCCATTGTTTTTCTGTGTTTCCACTAGGGGCTGTAGATCCTTGAAGGTTATACACACCAGGCCAGTTATGTACGAGGAAAAATAGAATTGCAACACAACACCTGACCAGTAGAGGGCAGTAACACCTGTTTTACAAGGTCACTCTTTAAAAGTAAAACTCTTTAGAAGTTATTAAATCACAGCTGGTTGAGATCTAATTGTGTGTCGACAGGGAAATAAAAACATTTGTGTGTCTCATCAATCAGTAACATAATCTAGGAAAAATTTTAAAGTCTCAGAACTAAACTTGGACCCCATTCTTTTGAGTCAAGAACTGACACATTTGGGGGGAAAGTTCTTGGTTGAAAAGCATCTAAATTATTCTCAAATTCAAACGCACAGATATGTGAGCGAGACGCCTCTGCAGTAACTGCTACTAATGAACTTCTGGTTAATCTGTCAGTGTTTTTTTTTTTTTTATCTGCCACTTTCTTCAACTTTGACACACTGGTTGCATTTCCATTCCACCTCGAATTGCACAAAACCTAAAAATTGCACACACCAGCATTTCAAAAAACATCTCAAATTTGAAATCAAGCTTTTGCACTCTCATTAGACTTTTTTTTTTTTTTTATCAGAAGTTTCGATGTGAAATTTTATCAGAAGAGTGCAGTGGGAACCCTTTTTTTGCATAAAAAAACACCAGACAGGAATAACAGACAACAGTAACGCCCATCATAATGACAGCTCTGGCTCTTTAAATGTTTGTGGTATCCATGGTAACCGCCGTGTACAGTCATACTTCCCTCTTCTGCATTCTGGGAATTGAATCTCGCAGGATGAGATTTTAGTCAAGTTTTGCCCAATTCTAGACGTAATGGAAACACAAGCAGGACGCAATTGTACTTAAGTGAAACTTTAGAAATATTACTTTTATTTTGTGACAAAGTGAAACTGAAACACAGCTTTTGAGGAAGAAAAGCTATCAGTGCTGCTGGACTACCCAACTAATGTATGCATCCCAGCATACTTTATTAATCCTGGAGTTTACTTTTTTCTTGGAACACCCTCAAATGTAACAAATTTAAAAAAATAGCTGCATGTTATAGTACTTTTGCATGTTTGGGGAGCAGCTTAGTTTTAAGATGACAAGAAATATTAAAAGTATCTTATTCTGTGAATTACAGAAACCATTTTGCAGTTTGAGCAACTTTGGGAAAACAGATTTTGATTCTCATTCACTGACTATTTAAGGTGTTGTATAAACGAGTTAGTTTTGATTGGTCATGTGACTTATTTCCATTCCAAGACCTGGGAACCCCGGAGCTCTGGAGCACAAGGTTTTTCGTTTTAGAGGAGGTGAAGATGAGTAGTGAGAGGGTGTTAAGTGTTGGGACATCTTCACTGATGGATGCTGATCACATTCAATGCTTTCAAAGGTTGTACTGAATTATTTAAGAGAAAAAATTCCAGTTTTTTGGATACCAAACATTTCAGGGTGTGGACCCTCCCTCTGTTTCTTTACACCCCTGTTTCATTTGCTTACTCTGCAGCTTGACTTTAAGTTTCAGTCTCTTTGCTCCTTTCATGATAAAATCCTAACTCTATATTGTTAAATAAGACGTTACAGCTACGCGTCTCTTTATTCACATGTCTCTGTCTCTCTGGAAGTGCAGCTCTGAATGTCACGGGTTACGTTGCAAGCTGTTTACTGTATGCTGACACTTTCCAGGCTGGATGCTTGAACTCAGCCCTGGATTTTTGAGAGTGCAGATGCCTTCCAGAGCCAGATTCTCCAAGTGTCCCTGGAGAGAGACCTGACAGAGAAAAGCCATAAGACAAGCTTCAAAGGACACACAGAGATTGCCTGCCTCTCCTCCACCACATCATTCCTGCCTCATCCAAACCCCCCACTCCTGCTCGGTTTCATTCATACATCAGATGGAAGAGATGGAGGCACGCTCTTAGGATGCAGGGAATGGGTACATTTGCAAGCCATTCCCTTGAGGGAGAGCAAGATTGCCTCCATTTGGATTGACTGTCAGTGGCCAGGGGGCTCTTCTTCTTCTCCCTCCGCGGACTCACCATCGTGCCCACATCTCTCTGATTTTACTCAGCAGCTCCAGCCCCGAGCCTCCAGCTTCACTGAGTGCCATCTGTGCCTGCCGGAAACCCGAGCTGGAGCGCTCCGTCTCTGGGTAATCTTCCCGCTGGAGCCTCTTTGATCAGAGCTGGTGCACCAGGCGAGGCAGCGAGCAGCCACCCTGGAAAACCAGTGAGACAGTTAGTGGGAGAACCATGAGCTGAGTCCACATGAAGCTGATACAAGACTCTTTGACCACCACAATGTTCTGTTTCAGCCGTGTTGTTTCGGTGATAAAAAGTCTTTCAGCTGAAAATCGAATATGTGTTTTTGAGCCATTTTGACCAATATACTGTGCATCCAAATTTATACTGTTGAGCCCCATTGACTGTATTTAGAATGGACAGCATGGCTCCACCTTTTACCATTGCATGAGCCCCCATTTTGCAGCCAGAGTCAGCGCAGTAGAGAATCGGAGTGGAACCAGGCAACAAAAAAAAGCAAAAGATATATATACACAGTTGTGCCAAAAAGTTTACACCCTCCTTTAGAATTTCTGATTTTTTTTACCTTTTCCCAGAAAATATGAATGATATTACAAAATCCTTTCTATCACTCATGGTTGGTGGTTGGGTGAAGACATTTATTAACAAACAACTGTGTTTTCTCTTTTTAAACCATAATGACAACAGAAACTTCAAAAATGACCCTGTTAAGAAGTTTACACAACTCTGGTGGTTTTGGCCCGATAAATGCACAAAAGTGAACACAAATGTGTTTGAATGTCTACTAAAGGTAACCATCCTCACCTGTGATCTATTTGCTTGTAATCAGTGTGTGTGTATAAAAAAATGAACAGGGTCATTTTTGAAGTTTCGGTTGTCATTATGATTTAAAAAGAGTGAACACAGGTGTTTGTTAATAAATATTTTCACCCAACCTCTGACTATGAGTGACAGAAATGTTTTTGTGTTACCATTCATATTTTCTGAGAAAAAGCCAAAAAAATCAGAAATTAAGCTGGAGGGGGTGTAAACTTTTGGGCACAGCTGTATATATATATATATATATATATATATATATATATATATATATTTTCCTTTGAAAGTGTAATCTCTTTTTGACTCTCTTATTTTGAGTTTCTCACTATCCCCAAATAAACTACACAAGAACAGCAGCTGTCAATCATTGTCACAGGTAACTTAAAACCCAGTTTTTTAGTTACATCTGATAACTAATGAAAGAACAATTTCTCAGAAATAAGAGGACTTGAACACAGTGCAGCCAAATGAGATCATCATACCACCACAGAACCATTTCTACGAGGTGTTATCATCTTTTTTTTTTTTAGAGTTATTTTTTACTTTTGTGCCATCATTGGATAGGAAGAGAGCAGTGCATAGAGTAGGAAAGGGGTAGAGAGTGGGAGTGGCTTGCGGGAAACAGGCCACCCAAACCTGGGCCACCAGCTTGAGGGCGAACTTCAGGGTGCGCGACCTATCCACAAGGCCATCTGCACCCCAGTTATCATTTTTTAAAGTTGCACCACCTCTAATCTGGAATGTATTAGGAGATGGAGTTTTTGACCTATACTGCAGCCAGTCACCAGGGGGAGCACTTTTTGTGGAGACCTCAGTCCAGGCAGGGTGTCATGGCATTCATGACTTTTACAGTCAATGGTAGAGCTCTATAAGCCTTATTACTTATCATAACCCTCTGCTATTTAAACTGTATAACCTAATAATCACTAAGTAGAAGTGGGTTTTCTGGATTGTGAGGGAGCAACACAGGAAGTGGATGTCTTTTTGTACTTGACCATTGTGACAAAAATTTCAAGAACAAAAAAGACAAAAAAAACTCCCCAATTTCCATTGTTATTAATGTTCTGGTTCTGTTTGGTAATATTAAAATTTCCAAACTTTCTGGTTTTTATTTTTGTTCCATGAACCGGTTTGAAGCCCTGATGAAATATCATAGAAACGCAAGCTGATACCTGAAGTGTTGTCACACTCCCACACAGAATCACATCTTCATTATCTTTGAAACACGCCACATAAACAGTGCAATCACATCATGAGCCACTCACCTCTCCCCACTTCTCTAACTGACCATGTGATCCCCGTTTAAGAGATCAATCACTGACTCTGACCTTATCTCTGGACCTATTGTCTGACACACATTTCCTGCAATTTTATGAGTTTTCTGACATCGTTTTGTTGCAACAACACTCCCAGTCTGGAGGATATGAAAGGGGATATCGCTCCCTTAAATTACAACCCTGAAGATGATTGTTGACCAATTGACCGTTAGTTGTTGTTGCTGGTCCTGGTCTTTAAGGTTCCTGATCTTTATCAATCATAACCTGCAGGTATTTAATAAAGATGGGTCATCAATTACTCTCAGAGGAAAGAGCAGGATCCCTGAAGACTCAGACGACTAATAATTTGTGTTTATCGCAGGTTTTATCAGCTGTTGCAAGCTAATCTCTGTGCTGAAACTTTGTTAAAGTTTGTAGCTGACTTTTTCTGAATGAAAACACAATGAGAAACCTTTGGGAGGGTCTTAAATGGGGACACAATGGCTACACACTGTAAGATCTTTTCTAACCTGTCTCCTGAATCGAGGTGCTGATGTGAGAATGCAGCAGTAAATATTCAGAAGGAAGCCAATGATGTTTATGTATGCAATCATTGCGAACCCAGAAGAGCAACACGTAACAGGATGAATAAACTGTTAGAGGAGGAGAAGAGGAGGATCACTTTCAACAAGAGATCAGAGATTAACTCTGCAGATGCATGTAGCACTGGTCTGAATGCATAAACTGTCGTCACGTTAGGCCTGTGCTGCTTTGTCTTTGTCTTTCCAAACATCATGTCCTGTTTGTCTTGTATCATGGAGTAAAAACAGACGACTGGGACAATTAATGATTTAAAACTGGAATCATCTCACCAGCTCCTTAAAATGCCGAAGTCATTGCTGATGTAACACTTTTTCTGTACTCACAAAGTTAAAAAAAAGACTCAATTCAAACTGTATTACACATCAAAGTCTCTATTGTTTTGGTTTCTGGCTTGTACACCCTGCAGTTTAGTTTTGAACACTGTTAACCTTGAAACTCCAACCAGTCTTTGAATGGAGGCTCCGACTAAGACGAGCATAAAAAGATCCAAAAGCGTGACTCTCAGGCGCTTTATTTGGAAACTTAAAAACCAAAAAGACAGAAACAAACTCGGATAAATCAGGACACTTGGAACATAGACAAGACGTGACAAGCTGATGCCAAACAAAAGGAGACAGAGGCTGTTTTTGAAACCGTTTACTACCTCTGACATATGAATGAAGTATGTAGTGGGTACAGTTCTGTTGGGCCTATGCTACACTAGTTTTCAGTCGAAGAAAACCTAATTAAAAAACTTTAACAAATCAATCATTCAATCTATCTTTATAGTGCAAAATCATAAACCTTATCTCAAGACACTTTCCATACACATTAACAGGTCTAGACTTGTTATTTATACAAATGTAATATAAATGGATACGTTTAACCTAAGTTTACCTGTTGCCAATGGCAACTGTTGACTGTCATTGACATTTATAGACGTCAATTATGTTTTTACATCACGGCGGGCTGGGAAATGGTCGGGTGGAGCTTGTCCATCGATATCAGGCTTGTAAACTGGTGTGCTGACAAATTGAGCCCTGTAGGTGGCATCAGCGATCTCTTTGGATGAGAGATAAGCAAAAGTTATGAGAAGAGATGACAGAGAGACAATGGCAGATGTTGCTCGTGGGAAAAGTTCAGGCGGCTCAAACTCGAAAAAGAACTAAAAATGTTTATTCATTTTTCTGTTTCAAAGGTCTAATCTCTCTTTGGCTCTCTTTCCTGAAGTTTCTTATATCCCTGATGAAAACTACTCACGAACACCAGCTGTCAATCATTGTAAAACAAAACTTATAACCCAGTTTTCAACACCTAATAACTAATAAAAAACCAACTCAGATGAAAAAAAAGGTCTTATTCACAACCCTGCCATAAGAGATCTTCATATCACTGCAATGTAGCCATGTGAGACACATTTATATGTGGTGTTATAATTTTTAAAATCTTTACCACCTCTCATCTGGAATGCATTAGGAGGGAGCTTTTGACCTATACTGCAGCCAGTCACCAGGGGGAGCAGTTTTTGTGGAGACCTCAGTTCAGGCCGAGTGTCAGGGAGTCCATGGCTTTTACAGCCTATGATCGCGATAAATGTGCGACACACATTCTTTACCCACCTTCTGCAACGGAATACAAGGGTAGGAAGTAAAATGAACAAGGATTAAGAACTACAACATTTAACGTGAAACAAGTGAAAACAGAAAAAAAGACTGGGATGACAAAGAAACACCAAGAAATCTCCATCACAGAAATAAGACTGAACAAACAGGAAACACGCAACACAAGATGAAAAAAGACTAATTGAAATCTAGTCCAGCAGTTTGGCAAGTCAAAAAAGTCGCAAACATTTTTCTAGAAATACATGTCGTCTCTGCAGTTTCTGTAAAGGAATTGTCATTAAGACTTCAGAGTACTACTAGTTTAATAACACCCTTTATGAAGTCAAACAGTCAACATTAATAGCTCATGCTGACTTAAAATCAGGCTGCTTTTGAGAGGTTTCACACCAAACTGTTAAGTTCATCAAGTCTCTGAATGTTCAGGATGCTGAAGGTGAATTTCTCCCCCCAGCAGGTAAAGTTTCTTTTCTCTCCTCTGCACATTTTCATCATCAGCTAACATCTATAAAATCCTCTGTCACTTCCTTATTCTGTGGTAAATTTCTTTTCAGAGTTATCAGCTGTTGAATTCTGCAGCAGCGACTTTCTCATCAGTCCCGTCCTCGCTCTCCGCAGTCATCAGCCTGTGCATGTTTCTGGAGATGATCAGAGGACTGGAGAGGATTTGGAGAGAGAGAAGAGGAGAGGCGGCAGAGCTAATGCCAAAATACTGCATGTGATCTTCTGTCTCACAGCCTTTTCATGCATCTCACATTTCCCCCTCTTAGGAACTACACTCACACACACGCTCACACACACTTACACACACACCCAAAAAAAAGAAAGAAAGGGAACAGAGATCCAGCAGCAGGCTCGTGTTTGTTTTACACTCTCACACTCAAAGGGAAATATTCATTAGGTCTTCCTCGGAAATCGAGCGGCTGAGAGGGACGAGGAGAGGAGAGAGACGAGAAAGAGGAGAGGAGGATGCAGAGTTTTTGTTTGTTTGCCTGCACATTCCTCTGGTACCAAACACAATGAGAGAGCATCAGTGTGCTGGCAAATAATGTCCGTAATACGAAGCAGCAGGCAACATCAGGGCCCGGCGATAGTGTATCCGGGTACATTAGTTTGTAAGTAATGCACGGCCAGAGCTCTGGCAAGCTTAGCAGTGATGTAATATGAGACCAAATGAGAGTTATAATCACTGCGCGGACCCAGGGAGAGGAAATGCATCACCATCACCGATGGGTGCCTCCCATTCACGATCGCTCACTCTGACAAATGGAGAATAATTTATAAGTCACACGCTGTTCTCTACCCAAAGGAGGCCGTGTGACTTATTTTCCCTGGAGGAGGAGGAGTGGATTATACAGCAAGAAAAAAATGTATAGATGAAGCTGTTTGGGTGGTGACTTTGTGATTCAGAAAAAGATACAGACAGTTTGATTCTCGCTGATGTGGAGGGTGTCAAACTCAAACATGGAGACTCAGTGTTTAATTAACTGCTTAGAGTCATTTCCAGCATCTGAAGCCATGTTAGAGACTCTGTGGGGACTTTTAAGAGATCTTTTTACAGTCTCATTTTTATACATTTAGATGACATGCAATCCATTAACCATCAGCTGATTGAAAGTCCCTTTGTCTGTGTTTAACCATAGACTGTATAATTAGTGGACGTAACAACGTTCGGCTCAAACTGAAGCTTCCAGCAGATGCCTCGCCCCCTGGTGTCTGGCTGCAGTATAGGTCATAAGCCCCGCCTCCCCATGTATTCCAGATATGAGCCGGGAAAACTTAAAAAAATTATGATACCTCATAGAAACGTTTCTCTCATCTTTACGCTAAGGTAGTATGACGATGTCATCTGGCTGCATGGTGTTCGGGTGTTTTTTTCTCTGAGAAGTTAGTTTCTCATTAGTTATCGGACGTTAAAAACCGTGTTATAAGTTTCGTTTTACGATAGTTGACAGCTGTCGTTTATGGGTGGTTTTTACCGGGGATATAAGAAACTTTGGGAAAGAGAGCCAAAAGGAGACTAAACCTTCTGAAGAAGAAGAAATAAATATTTTTATTTCTCTTCCTTACTTGGCTCCACCGGAAATTCCCGACTGCGCAAACTCTGGCTGCACAATGGCGGCTAGAGAAACGGGGGTTTTTGGCTTCAAAAACGTAGAACGGTGACAGGCGGAAGCACGCTGTCTGTGATGTGTTCAGCAATGTGCAGCTTCTATGCAGATATGTAGCTTATTCTTATAGGATCTTTTAACACCACTCTGCTGTTTAGCTGCTTTGTAGTTAAGGTTTTTTTGTTGCTAAATAGTAAATCACACCTTAAAACATGCTGCTTTGGTCAAACAAGGTGGAAAGCCTTGAAAAGAGGCTTAACTTCAAGCACCAACGTATTGTAAAATATCAGATGAAAAATCCTATACTAGTTTATAGAATGCTCTGATGTCTTCGACAGCTCCCCAAAGGATTTTAAATTGTGTTTTATAATCAATTTTTGACAGTAACTGGATTGCCATTGTTATGTTATGAAATGGTCCTTCAGTCCTCCCTTCTTTTGTAAAGCCAGAGCTGAATGATAAAGTTAAACTTCTGCTGAAGTAGCTTCAACTCTGTAGAAGTGTAAGTTGAATGATGTTATGTGTGCAGATGATTGTTTATGTTTCTCTGAACTTCAAAAGAAATAGAGATTGTTTTTCCTGTTGGAACATTCTCTGACATGACAGGGTCTCAGCCGCAGACTGAATGGGATCAAACGGGTGGTTAAAACAAATCAATCATGCTTCTTTCCCCCAATGAACAAATGGCTTTTAAAGAAGTGACTTCAATACAATAGCCAAGGACGCCTGGCTCTGAGAGACGACTCACAGATCAGCTTGTTTTTCTTTGAAGTCCACCGTCACCTTGAAAAAATGAATCACTGACAAAGTGATTGTCCTCCTCTTTCTCGCGGACAGTGAGGCGGATGGATTGTCGCAATCCCCTGTTTCCCGAGACGTGTTTTCTGATCAGAGGATGGAGGAAATGGACAGCCCTCAATAACAGAAGACGGCCAAGTAAAGTCTGGAAGCCGTGACCCTCAAATGTCTCAGGAGACGAGCTGCCGCCCAGTCCAGAGTCTCACATCGCGTCCATCGATATATTTTCAACGATGGCCATCAGCGTCAGAGCCCTGAGCTACTCTGCAATCTCCCAAACGCCACCTCCTCCTCCCCCCAAATCCCATCCACATCACCCTTCAATCTTCATCCCCCTGCTCCCCCCGGCTTATCGATTTTCTATTTTCCCCTCTCTCTCTTTCTTTCTCTCTGCCCGTCCCCCAGCTCTCTCCATCTTCTCAAACACACTTCCTGCAGTTCAGCCGTCTCTCTCTCTCTCTCTCTCTCTCTCTGAGTTTTTTTTTTTTTTATCCTGTCTCTTCTCTCTCTTTCACTCTCTTACTGAATCTGGTCAGAGTTTCTCCTCTTTGACAAGGTCGAAGCCCCAGCCGTGCTCGGAGCTGCTTAAGGTTGGTAAATGGAGATGTAATGTAATAGAGTGGTTGGGTAATAGAATCTATGAGGGCTGGGTCTGATCTTGTTAGGGAGGGCGGTCTTGGAGAGGCTCCATCAGAATCCTGAGGCATCAGCGACCTCAACAGAGGCTGGAGAGAAAACTTTAACGCCCAGAACACAAAGAAACATCCTCAGGTCCCAAAATCTTCCTTTGAATTTCTACGTATGGCTCAAAACATATCATCTAAACATATTTTCTGCATGACTTTTTATTCTTAGTCTTAAGAGCTTGCAAAGAAATTTAGAGCAGAAATGTAACAGTAGTTTGCTGCAACAGGAACATCATAAACCAAATACAGAGTTACATGTGCAGCTAATCTCTGATTGTGCTTCTAACTGTTTAAATCAACATCTACTTCTCCTGACATCCAAATTCTATCTGCAGTTTTCCTACTTTTCTGTTTAATTTTTGAGGCTGAGCTTAAGTATAGAAGTTTACTTAAGATCCAGGAGGCCAGTAAGTCAGAAAACCGTAAGGTCCATTAGTCAGAGGGCCCTTGAGTCAGAAACAGAAAGCCTGTAAGGCAGAAAATCTATTGGCCCTTACACAACTGGAAGACCCATTAGATGGACAAGCTGTTAGTCAGCCTTTTAGTCAGTAAGACAGGAGGCCCATTAGTCAGAAACTTGTTGGTCATAAAATCCAACGGCCTGTTAGTTAGGAAATCAGAAGGCCTTTAAGTCATACAACTGGAGTCCAAAGTCTGAAAATCAGCAGACCATTTGTCAAAAAATGTGATGGCCAGTTAGTCAGAAAACTGGAAGGCCTGTTAGTCAGGAAATCAGAAAGCCTGTTGGTTAGAGGGCCAGTTGGTCAGAAAATCGGAAGGCCTGTTAGTCAGGACATCAGAAGGCCCTTAAGTCAGACAACTGGAGTCCAAAGTCTGAAAATCAGCAGACCATTTGTCAAATAATTAGAGGGCCTGTTAGTCAGAAAATCTATAGGCTCTTTAGTCATACAATTGGAAGGTCCATTAGTCAGAAGCTTGTTGGTCATAAAATTAAAAGGCCTGTTAGTTAGTAGGCCAGTTGGTCAGAAAATCTGAAGGCCTGTTAGTCAGGAAATCAGAAGGCCCTTGAATCATACAACTGAATGATCTGTAAGTTAGAGGGCCAATAATCCGAAAATCGGGAGACCACTTTTCAAAAAATTAGAGGGCCTGTTAATCGGAAAGTCTATAGGCCCTTTAGTCAGACAACTGGAAAATCCATTTGGTAGAAGATTGTTGGTCATAAAATCAAAGGCCTGTTAGTTAGAAGGCCGGTTAGTCAGAAAATCAGAAGGCTTGTTAGTTTGGAAATCAGAAGGCCATTAAGTCATACAACCGGAGTCCGAAGTCTGAAAATTAGCAGACCATTTGTAAAAAATTAGGAGGCCTGTTAGTCAGAAAATAGGGAGGCCTGTGAGTTGGGAAATCAGAAGGCCCTTAAGTCATACAACTGGAGAATCTGTACGTTAGGAGGCCAAATGTCAAAAAATCATATGGACCATTTGTCAAAAAATTAGAAGGCCAGTTAGTCTGAAAAACCGGGGGGCCTGTTAGTCAGGAAATCAGAAGGCCCTTATGTCACACAACTGGAGGATCTGTAAACTTGGAGGTCAATAAGTCCCAAAATCAGACAGACCATTTGACAAAAAGTTGGAAGGCCTGTTAGTCAGGAAATCAGAAGGCCCTTTAGTCATACAACTGGAGTCTGAAGTCTGAAAATCAACGGACCATTTGTCAAAAAATTAGAAGGCCTGTTAGTCAGAAAATTTGGAGGCCTGTTAGTTGGGAAATCAGAAGGTCCTTAAGTCATACAACTAGAGTCCGAAGTCTGAAATCAGCAGACCATTTGGCAAATAATCAGAAGGGCTGTTAGTCAGGAAATCAGAAGGCCCTTGTGTCACACAACTTGATAATCTGTAAACTTGAAGGCCAATAAGTCGCAAAATCAGACAGACCATTTGTCAAAAAATCAGAGGGCTAGTTAGTCAGAAAACAGGAAGGCCTGTTAGTCAGGAAATCAGAAGGCCCTTATGTCACACAACTGGAGGATCTGCAAACTCGAAGGTCAATAAGTCCTAAAATCAGACAGACCATTTGTCAAAAACTTGGAAGGACTGTTAGTCAGAAAATCAGGAGGAGAGTCAAATAAATCAAAATGAAAATTAAATAATAACACATAAATCCAAACTTTTTTCTAACTTACGGGAGGAAAATCTTAAGAGTCTGATTTTAGCATTGAAATTCCTCAGATTTAAATGTAACATGTATATAAAATCTGTCAATCTCGATCTTTCATTTCTAACAGCAGTTTTTGTTGAAGCCAAAGATTAAGCCGACCACTGCAGTTCCCACAGTGTCCACTCGATTTCTGTGTTTTGAAGAATCTTGCCCACAAAGGAGGTTTCTCAATGCTCGTACAATCATGATGCCACTAGATGGCGATAACGCAAACAGGATGACACAAAAGAGGAAAACTGTCAATTTATCCTGTCCACTTGAGAGAGGGACTGTGCATTAATAACTATAGTGTGGCGTGTCAATTCAACCATAAGACGATGTGTATTAATGTGCTAAGATTGACTGATGAATAAAAATAACTTATTAATAAAAATATGCACTATCATTGACCTCTGTTTCCATGTGGATGGGTGGCCCAAGTGTAGCTTTTTCTCTTTTCAGAAATAAGCACAGATATATAGGTGGACCATGGAGCTGCAGATTCATACTCAGTCTTCTTCCACTGCTGCCAAGCTTTTTCACCTTCACTCTCTCCCTCTGCATTTTTATGTTCACTCTTTATTTCTCTCCACAGACCTGACCCTCATGAACACAATGAGAGCTTTCCAATTTTATTTTCCTTTTTTTGCATTCAACCCTGATCTCATTGTGTATATTCTGCACCTCATGTCTTTTATTTTGTTCCTCATATTGATTGTTTGTCTGACAAAAGAATATATATACTTGAACATTTTCAACACAGTTATAGAATCTGGCAATTGTTCCTTCACAAAGTGTCTCACACAACTTTCACGAACATTGTGGAGAAAATTGGAAAGTCTAAAAATGATGGTGGTTTACTTTTATTGTATATTTTCAGCTTTTACTTTCCTCATAGTGCATTCCTTAAAGTCAAGTTAAAGTTACCTTTAAGGACAGAAAATAGGTCAGACAAGGTCAGCAGAGAAAGCAGCTAACCATGTTTAAAACTGTTTTTTGGTGAAATAAAAAGTAAAAAGTTCTCAAGGCTGCTTTTGATTAAGCAAACTCGCTCAAGAGAGACAGTTTAACAGCCACATTTCTCATGTAAAGAAAAGCTTTGAATGCTTATTCTCCCTCTTCCTCCTCAGCCTTGGAGCCTTGTTAAGCTCATGTCCCGTCTCAGGATGGATCGTCGCTGGTTCCTCCGTCCCATCAGCGGTGACCTTCAGCAGGACTCTGATGCAGTGGGATATCACCCAGGCTGGCAGCACCAGACGGGCCACCGCTAAGGCAAGGACGCCACCGCTGAGGATCTATCACCCAAACAAACGGCCGCTTCCTACAAGAGCGACGTAGGAATACATCAAACTCCAACACAACAGCAGGTCACGGCTGCAGGTGTTCCACCCAACGAGTCTCTTATCGCGCAGGAAGGAAAGCTGGGTGATTTAAAAATGTGTGAAACTTTGGAAACGTCAGAATGCTCCTTTAAGATTAGAGGAAGACGCTCAATGATCAGTCATGAAAAGTGAGAGATCAGGGGGCAGACGGAGCAGGGTCAACAGCAAATGACGTGCTGGGAGCGGAGTTTGATTTAAGTCTAAGAAGAAAACCCTGAGCTCAAGGTAAAGGAAAAAAGTACAATGAAAAATTCTACTCTCGAATTTAACCATGACACTTGCCCAAAATACTTAGTATATTCCCAATGTAGCAAACAACCTTCGAGTTTCAGTCCCAAAAGTGCAAGAAAGTGTCTCACAAATTTACCTTTTGGTCAAAAGCTACATGAATTCACTTTTTCAACGTGCTGTTCTCTGAAATAACCTTTACAACAAACCCCGAGAGAAGATTTTAGATCCAAGAAAGCTCACAAAATGGCAAGGAAACTTAAAGCTGTGCTGTTTCTGCTTTACACCCAGTGAAAAGAGCGATGGCTGCTTTCAACTTGAATGTAACTTGAGGTGTATTTCAAGCAGAGAGTCCAGGAATTACATGGTTCCTGTGGCTTATTGTTCATCTACATTTCCACCTTGGGCCAAAGAAGCAGGTCAGCAACGATGGAAAAAAAAAAAAAAAAGTTGCAATGAACAGCCAGACCAGTAGAGGGCAGTAGGACAACAAGAAAAGCCATTCAGCAGAAATTGCACAGTAGAGGAGGAGAGTAGTTAGCCTGTTGGCATGAGGGATATTCAGCCTGTTCTGGTTTTGAAAAGAAAAACCAAAAATCCTAAAACAGCTTTGACGAGCAAAATATCTGACCACTCCACTGTCTGATCGATGTTTCAGTTAAAAAAATATTGGCCTGTTGATTAAGGACTTCCAGCGGGGCACATCCTTCTCTAACAATTTAGATTATCATTGAATTATCATGTCACTCTTTAAACTGTTACACAGATGTCAGATGAAGAGGAAACACAAGAGGAACCCAAGAAGAGGACCCAAGTGTGGATACAAACCAAAGTCTTTATTAAACCAAACTCAAAAAGTGCCAAAATGGCAAAAAAACAACAAAAAGTAAAAAGATATCCATAGCCCAAAACAATCAAAAATAATGCTCACTGGAGACACTGGAGACACTGGAACATGACATGACCTTAAATAACAATGCACTGACAAAGACTGAACTCAAGACAGGGATTAAATAGACACCAGACTAAAGGAACACAAGTGTGACATGAGACACAGGTGAAACACATGAGGGCAACAAGAAAACTCAACCAGGAGGTAAAACACAAGGGGCAGGAACAAGCTGAAACATAAGAAAAATAAGTAAGATGCAAGTGAACAGAAGGGAAAACTACACGAAGAGTAACTTAGACTAAACACACAACCAATCCAGAACCATGAGGAGCAATACTGCAAACTAAAACAGGAAACACAGAGAAGACAAGAATCACACTGAGATACAGACACAAGAAAGTAATAACCAAAACATCAAATCCTAAGCTAAGCTAAGAAATGAATAAGAAACCTGAACCAAAGACAGAATCATCACAACTGGGAGCTGACAGAGACTCATTTACACCATCAGGCTGAAGGAAGACCATTGTTTACACTGCAAAAACTAAAAATCTAAGCAAGTCATTATGTCTTATTTTTAGTAAAATTTGTCTTACTATTCTTGATTTGAGCCACATTTACTAGACAAGGTCAAAAAATGTCTCATTTCAAGTTTTTTAAAGACAAAAATGAGGCATCAATTGCTTGTAGCAAGTAAAAAAAAAAAAATCTGCCAATGGGATAAGATAAAAGATTCTTGTTTTAAGACATCTTTCTAATTTCAAGAAACTTCCCGGGCGAATTCATCTTATCCCATTGGCAGATTTTTTTGACTTGTTACAAGCAATTTACACCTCATTTTTGTCTTAAAAAAACTTGAAATAAGACATTTTCATGACCTGGTCTGGTGAATGTGACTCAAATTAAGAACAATAAGACAATTTTTACTACAAATAAGACATAATGACTTGCTTAGATTTTCGTTTTTGCAGTGTAGGTTAAGTCAGGGTTGCACGGTGACGGGATGGTTAGTGCTGCTGCCTTACGGCAATGTGTGTGGGTTTTCTCCGGGTGCCACAGTCCAAAAACATGGTCATCAGGTTGATTGGTGATTCTTAATTGCCTGTAGATGTGTGTGTGTGCGTGAAAAGTTGTCCGTCAGCCCTGTGATGTACCCACCTCTCGCCTAAGACAGCTGGGACAGGCTCGAGCCACCCATGACCCTGAACAGGATAAGTGGTAGAAAATGGAAAAATGAATGAATAAACCACTGCAATCACAGCTGGGGTTCATTTTGTTGTGGACAGAGGAGGAAATTAAAAAAATGTTGGGTACTCCTCCAATAACGAATGTCCAGCTTATACCATAGACTCTGCACCCTGTATGTACGTCCAGCCATTTGTGATGAAAACAGACTGTTTGTGCTCATCACACCAATACCACTCAACATGTGTATTGTCATTTATGCATAGTAGGCATGTGCATTTCAAATTTGTTGGATAGGGGTTTTCCAGGAGGTTCCTCCAACACCTGATGTTCTGCACCTGCCTGGCTTTCATTACACAATCAGTATTATTAACTCACTGATTATTTGTAGTTGTGTATGTGGCTAATGCTGCAGCCAAACAGTACATTAAGACAAGTGGTACTGTTTGTATAATTGCAAAATGTGCATACAGGCCCTAGGCTGTTTGAGGCATAAGCTAATCAAGAGTTTCTGTGGTCAAACACACCTCATATTTGTTCCATGGCACCCTCATTTTAACCATGATATCAATTTAACAGTGTGTTTTAAAGGCAGGGCCCTGTTCTCCAGCAAGGATTTTGTGTTTCTGGGGTTTTCTCCACTTTTTTAACACCATTTTTTCCTGTCTTTGTATCTGTGCATTGGTGTAATAGCAGTTAATGCTGCAGCCTCTCTAACAATTCTTCATTGAGACAGCCTGCTGCCAGGAAATAACAGACCATTGCAGTGAAATATTGCTTTGTAATGACCAATCGGATTCCATTAAGTGCTGGTTATGCGATGTTTAAAACATTTAACATCCAGCAGTCTAAACTATTCCAATGCTTTTTTTAGTATTAGACAAATGTGGTGCTTAAGTAGATGCACAAAATGTTGCAAGCATTAACTGAGCTGTATTACTTCACTGATTAAAATGTTAGGAATTACCTAAAAATGAGAGAACACAAAGTACAAAAATAAAGTCTGTCGTATTTTTGGTTGTTCAGAGTCTACAAAGCAGCGTGCACTTTGTTTCTAACTTTATTTTCTGCCTGTGAGTACCCCCTCCAAACAAAAGTGTCCATCAACACCACACACAAAGCCTGGAGAGGGGAGAGAGCCTTGCAGGCTGGCATTTTAAAGAGTGCTTCATGGAGACATTTTTTCTAGTATGCATTTACTCAGCACTCCAAAACATGGTTAGAGAGTGCAATCGGCTAATGACAAGCAGGTACTGTTAAGAAATAAAGACAAATACAGCACATGCACACACACATACACGGCCATAAACAGAGCAGTATCCCTGACATTTCTGCAAACACAGTCCTTATTTCTCTGTTAGCCCCTCGCTCCAGCAGCGTTTGATAAACTTCCCTTGACGCCTCGTATGATTAATGACGGTTAACAGAATTGAATTAAGGTTAAGAAAGACATGGAGGGGCGGTCAGAGGGGAGGGAGGGGGCAAGGTAGCAAGTGCGGTAAATAACTTCTTTAGAGGAAATATACAGCGGCCCCTCCTCCGCGCCCTCTCCGCCATGCCAAGTAATTACTCGCCCCGGCCTCCTGTAATAATTCCTATTACAAGCAGAACGGAAGAGTCGGTAACTCAGCGCACAGGACAAGGTGAAGGCAAGGCCACAGAGCAGCGNCCTCAAATGTCTCAGGAGACGAGCTGCCGCCCAGTCCAGAGTCTCACATCGCGTCCATCGATATATTTTCAACGATGGCCATCAGCGTCAGAGCCCTGAGCTACTCTGCAATCTCCCAAACGCCACCTCCTCCTCCCCCCAAATCCCATCCACATCACCCTTCAATCTTCATCCCCCTGCTCCCCCCGGCTTATCGATTTTCTATTTTCCCCTCTCTCTCTTTCTTTCTCTCTGCCCGTCCCCCAGCTCTCTCCATCTTCTCAAACACACTTCCTGCAGTTCAGCCGTCTCTCTCTCTCTCTCTCTCTCTCTGAGTTCTTTTTTTTTTTATCCTGTCTCTTCTCTCTCTTTCACTCTCTTACTGAATCTGGTCAGAGTTTCTCCTCTTTGACAAGGTCGAAGCCCCAGCCGTGCTCGGAGCTGCTTAAGGTTGGTAAATGGAGATGTAATGTAATAGAGTGGTTGGGTAATAGAATCTATGAGGGCTGGGTCTGATCTTGTTAGGGAGGGCGGTCTTGGAGAGGCTCCATCAGAATCCTGAGGCATCAGCGACCTCAACAGAGGCTGGAGAGAAAACTTTAACGCTCAGAACACAAAGAAACATCCTCAGGTCCCAAAACCTTCCATTGATTTTCTATGTATGGCTCAAAACATATCATCTAAACATATTTTCTGCATGACTTTTTATTCTTAGTCTTAAGAGCTTGCAAAGAAATTTAGAGCAGAAATGTAACAGTAGTTTGCTGAAACAGGAACATCATAAACCAAATACAGAGTTACATTTGCAGCTGATCTCTAATTGTGCTTCTAACTGTTAAAATCAACATCCACTTCTCATGACATCCAAATTCTATCTGCAGTTTTCCTACTTTTCTGTTTCATTTTTGAGGCTGAGCTTAAGTATAGAAGTTTACTTAAGATCCAGGAGGCCAGTAAGTCAGAAAAACCAGAAGGTCCATTAGTCAGAGGGCCCTTGAGTCAGAAATAGAAAACCTGTAAGGCAGAAAATCTATTGGCCCTTAGACAACTGGAAGACCCATTAGATGGACAAGCTGTTAGTCAGCCTTTTAGTCAGTAAGACAGGAGGCCCATTAGTCAGAAACCTGTTGGTCATAAAATCAGGAGGCCTGTTAGATAGGAAATCAGAAGGCCTTTAAGTCATACAACTGGAGTCCAAAGTCTGAAAATCAGCAGACCATTTGTCAAATAATTAGAGGGCCTGTTAGTCAGAAAATCAGAAAGCCTGTTGGTTAGAGGGCCAGTTGGTCAGAAAATCGGGAGGCCTGTTAGTCAGGACATCAAAAGGCCCTTAAGTCAGACAACTGGAGTCCAAAGTCTGAAAATCAGCAGACCATTTATCAAATAATTAGAGGGCCTGTTAGTCAGAAAATCTGTAGGCTCTTTAGTCATACAATTGGAAGGTCCATTAGTCAGAAGCTTGTTGGTCATAAAATTAAAAGGCCTGTTAGTTAGGAAATCAGAAGGCCCTTGAATCATACAACTGGATGATCTGTAAGTTAGAGGGCCAATAATCTGAAAATCGGGAGACCACTTTTCAAAAAATTAGAGGGCCTGTTAATCAGAAAGTCTATAGGCCCTTTAGTCAGACAACTGGAAAGTCCATTAGGTAGAAGATTGTTGGTCATAAAATCAAAGGCCTGTAAGTTAGAAGGCCGGTTAGTCAGAATATCAGAAGGCTTGTTAGTTAGGAAATCAGAAGGCCATTAAGTCATACGACCGGAGTCTGAAGTCTAAAAATTAGCAGACCATTTGTAAAAAAATTAGGAGGCCTGTTAGTCGGAAAATCGGGAGGCCTGTGAGTTGGGAAATCAGAAGGACCTTAAGTCATACAACTGGAGAATCTGTACGTTAGGAGGCCAAATGTCAAAAAAATCATAAGCACCATTTGTCAAAAAATTAGAAGGCCAGTTAGTCTGAAAAACAGGGGGCCTGTTTGTCAGGAAATCGGAAGGCCCGTATGTCACACAACTGGAGGATCTGTGAACTTGGAGGTCAATAAGACCCAAAATCAGATAGACCATTTGTCAAAAAGTAAGAAGGCCTGTAAGTCAGAGAATCGGAAGGCCCTTTAGTCATACAACTAGAGTCCGAAGTCTGAAATCAGCAGACCATTCGTCAAATAATCACAAGGCCTGTTAGTCAGGACATCAGAAGGCCCTTGTGTCACCCAACTGGAGAATCTGTAAACCTGAAGGTCAATAAGTCCCAAAATGAGACAGACAATTTGTCAAAAAGTCAGAGGGCCAGTTAGTCAGAAAACCGGAAGGCCTGTTAGTCAGGAAATCAGAAGGCCCTTATGTCACAACTGGAGGATCTGTAAACTTGAAGGTCAATTAGTCCCAAAATCAGACAGACCATTTGTCGAAAAGTTAGAAGGCCTGTTGGTCAGAAAATCAGGAGGAGAGTCAAATTGAAATTAAAATTAAAATTAAAGAATAACACATAAATCCAAACTTATTTTCTAACTTATGCTAGGAAAATCTAAAGAGTCTGATTTTAGCATTTTAGCAAATTCCTCAGATTTAAATGTAACATGTATATAAAATCTGTCAATCTCGATCTTTCATTTCTAACAGCAGATTTTATAGAAGCCAAAGATTAAGCCGACCACTGCAGTTCCCACAGTGTCCACTTGATTTCTGTGTTTTGAAGAATCTTGCCCACAAAGGAGGTTTCTCAATGCTCGTACAATCATGATGCCACTAGATGGCGATGACGCAAACAGGATAACACATAAGAGGAAAACTGTCAATTCATCCTGTCCACTTGAGAGAGGGACTGTGCATTAATAACGATAGTGTGGCGTGTCGATTCAACCATAAGATGATGTGTATTAATGTGTTAAGATTGACTGATGAATAAAAATAACTTATTAATAAAAATATTCACTATCATTGACCTCTGTTTCCATGTGGATGGGTGGCCCAAGTGTAGCTTTTTCTCTTTTCAGAAATAAGCACAGATATATAGGTGGACCATGGAGCTGCAGATTCATACTCAGTCTTCTTCCACTGCTGCCAAGCTTTTTCACCTTCACTCTCTCCCTCTGCATTTTTATGTTTACCCTTTATTTCTCTCCACAGACCTGACCCTCATGAACACAATGAGAGCTTTCCAATTTTATTTTCCTTTTTTTGCATTCAACCCTGATCTCATTGTGTATATTCTGCACCTCATGTCTTTTATTTTGTTCCTCATATTGATTGTTTGTCTGACAAAAGAATATATATACTTGAACATTTTCAACACAGTTATAGAATCTGGCAATTGTTCCTTCACAAAGTGTCTCACACAACTTTCACGAACATTGTGGAGGAAATTGGAAAGTCTAAAAATGATGGTGGTTTACTTTTATTGTATATTTTCAGCTTTTACTTTCCTCATAGTGCATTCCTTAAAGTCAAATTAAAGTTACCTTTAAGGACAGAAAATAGGTCAGACAAGGTCAGCAGAGAAAGCAGCTAACCATGTTTAAAACTGTTTTTTGGTGAAATAAAAAGTAAAAAGTTCTCAAGGCTGTTTTTGATTAAGCAAACTCGCTCAAGAGAGACAGTTTAACAGCCACATTTCTCATGTAAAGAAAAGCTTTGAATGCTTATTCTCCCTCTTCCTCCTCAGCCTTGGAGCCTTGTTAAGCTCATGTCCCGTCTCAGGATGGATCGTCGCTGGTTCCTCCGTCCCATCAGTGGTGACCTTCAGCAGGACTCTGATGCAGTGGGATATCACCCAGGCTGGCAGCACCAGACGGGCCACCGCTAAGGCAAGGACGCCACCGCTGAGGATCTATCACCCAAACAAACGGCCGCTTCCTACAAGAGCGACGCAGGAATACATCAAACTCCAACACAACAGCAGGTCACGGCTGCAGGTGTTCCACCCAACGAGTCTCTTATCGCGCAGGAAGGAAAGCTGGGTGATTTAAAAACGTGTGAAACTTTGGAAACGTCAGAATGCTCCTTTAAGATTAGAGGAAGACGCTCAATGATCAGTCATGAAAAGTGAGAGATCAGGGGGCAGACGGAGCAGGGTCAACAGCAAATGACGTGCTGGGAGCGGAGTTTGATTTAAGTCTAAGAAGAAAACCCTGAGCTCAAGGTAAAGGAAAAAAGTACAATGAAAAATTCTACTCTTGAATTTAACCATGACACTTGCCCAAAATACTTAGTATATTCCCAATGTAGCAAACAACCTTCGAGTTTCAGTCCCAAAAGTGCAAGAAAGTGTCTCACAAATTTACCTTTTGGTCAAAAGCTACATGAATTCACTTTTTCAACGTGCTGTTCTCTGAAATAACCTTTACAACAAACCCTGAGAGAAGATTTTAGATCTAAGAAAGCTCACAAAATGGCAAGGAAACTTAAAGCTGTGCTGTTTCTGCTTTACACCCAGTGAAAAGAACAATGGCTGCTTTCAACTTGAATTTAACTTGAGGTGCATTTCAAGCAGAGGATCCAGGAATTACATGGTTCCTGTGGCTTATTGTTCATCTGCATTTCCACCTTGGGCCAAAGAACCAAGTCAGTAACGATGGAAAAAAAACAAAAAACAAAGTTGCAATGAACAGCCAGACCAGTAGAGGGCAGTAGGACAACAACAAAAGCCATTCAGCAGAAATTGCACAGTAGAGGAGGAGAGTAATTAGCCTGTTAGCATGAGGGATATTCAGCCTGTTCTGGTTTTGAAAAGAAAACCCAAAAATCCTAAAACAGCTTTGACGAGCAAAATATCTGACCACTTCACTGTCTGATCGATGTTTCAGTTAAAAAAATATTGGCCTGTTGATTAAGGACTTCCAGCGGGGCACATCCTTCTCTAACAATTTAGATTATCATTGAATTATCTTGTCACTCTTTAAACTGTTACACAGGTGTCAGGTGTAGTGGGAAACACAAGTAGAAGAGGACCCAAGTGTAGATACAAACTAAAGTCTTAATAAAACCAAACTCAAAAAGTGCCAAAATGGAAAAAAAAAAAAAAAATTTTTTTTTTTTTTTTTTTTTCACAAAAAAAGATATCCATAGCCCAAAAAATCAAAATAATGCTCACTGGAGACACTGGAACATGACATTACCTTAGATAACAATGCACCGACAAAGACTGAACTCAAGACAGGGATTAAATAGACACCAGACTAAAGGAACACAGGTGTGACATGAGACAAAGGTGAAACACATGAGGGCAACAGGAAAACTCAACCAGGAGGTAAAACACAAGGGGCAGGAACAAGGTAAAACATAAGAAAAATAAGTAAGATGCAAGTGAACAGAAGGGAAAACTACGCGAAGAGTAACTTAGACTAAACACACAACCAAACCAGAACCATAAGGAGCAATACTGCAAACTAAAACAGGAAACACAGAGAAGACAAGAATCACACTGAGATACAGACACAAGAAAGTAATAACCAAAACATCAAATCCTAAGCTAAGCTAAGAAATGAATAAGAAACCTGAAACAAAGACAGAATCATCACAACTGGGAGCTGACAGAGACTCATTTACACCATCAGGCTGAAGGAAGACCATTGTTTACACTGCAAAAACTGAAATCTAAGCAAGTCATTATGTCTTATTTTTAGTAAAATTTGTCTTACTATTCTTGATTTGAGCCACATTCACCTGACCAGGTCATAAAAATGTCTCATTTCAAGTTTTTTAAAGACAAAAATGAGGCATCAATTGCTTGTAACAAGTAAAAAAAAAATCTGCCAATGGGATAAGATAAAAGATTCTTGTTTTAAGACATCTTTCTAATTTCAAGAAACTTCCCGTGCGAATTCATCTTATCCCATTGGCAGATTTTTTTGACTTGTTACAAGCAATTTACACCTCACTTTTGTCTTAAAAAAACTTGAAATAAAACATTTTTATGACCTGGTCTGGTGAATGTGACTCAAATTAAGAACAATAAGACAATTTTTACTACAAATAAGACAGAATGACTTGCTTAGATTTCCGTTTTTGCAGTGTAGGTTAAGTCAGGGTTGCACGGTGACGCGATGGTTAGTGCTGTTGCCTTACAGCAATGTGTGTGGGTTTTCTCCGGGTGCCACAGTCCAAAAACATGCTCATCAGGTTGATTGGTGATTCTTAATTGCCTGTAGGTGTGTGTGTGTGCGTGAAAAGTTGTCCGTCAGCCCTGTGATGTACCCACCTCTCGCCTAAGACAGCTGGGACAGGCTCGAGCCACCCATGACCCTGAACAGGATAAGTGGTAGAAAATGAAGGCATGAATGAATAAACCAAGGCAATCACAGCTGGGGTTCATTTTGTTGTGGACAGAGGAGGAAATTAAAAAAATGTTGGGTACTCCTCCAATAACGAATGTCCAGCTTATACCATAGGCCCTGCACCCTGTATGTACGTCCAGCCGTTTGTGATGAAAACAGACTGTTTGTGCTCATCACACCAATACCACTCAACATGTGTATTGTCATTTATGCATAGTAGGCATGTGCAATTCAAATTTGTTGGATAGGGGTTTTCCAGGAGGTTCCTCCAACACCTGATGTTCTGCACCTGCCTGGCTTTCATTACACAATCAGTATTATTAAGTCACTGATTATTTGTAGTTGTGTATGTGGCTAACGCTGCAGCCAAACAGTACATTAAGACAAGTGGTACTGTTCGTATAATTGCAAAATGTGCATACAGGCCCTAGGCTGTTTGAGGCATAAGCTAATCAAGAGTTTCTGTGGTCAAACACACCTCATATTTGTTCCATGGCACCCTCATTTTAACCGTGATATCAATTTAACAGTGTGTTTTAAAGGCAGGGCCCTGTTCTCCAGCAAGGATTTTGTGTTTCTGGGGTTTTCTCCACTTTTTTAACACCATTTTTTCCTGTCTTTGTATCTGTGCATTGATGTAATAGCAGTTAATGCTGCAGCCTCTCTAACAATTCTTCATTGAGACAGCCTGCTGCCAGGAAATAACAGACCATTGCGGTGAAATATTGCTTTGTAATGACCAATCTGATTCCATTAAGTGCTGGTTATGCGATGTTTAAAACATTTAACATCCAGCAGTCTAAACTATTCCAATGCTTTTTTTAGTATTAGACAAATGTGGTGCTTAAGTAGATGCACAAAATGTTGCAAGCATTAACTGAGCTGCATTACTTCACTGATTAAAATATTACGAATTACCTAAAAATGAGAGAACACAAAGTACAAAAATAAAGTCTGTCGTATTTTTGGTTGTTCAGAGTCTACAAAGCAGCGTGCACTTTGTTTCTAACTTTATTTTCTGCCTGTGAGTACCCCCTCCAAACAAAAGTGTCCATCAACACCACACTCAAAGCCTAGAGAGGGGAGAGAGCCTTGCAGGCTGGCATTTTAAAGAGTGCTTCATGGAGACATTTTTTCTAGTATGCATTTACTCAGCACTCCAAAACATGGTTAGAGAGTGCAATCGGCTAATGACAAGCAGGTACTGTAAAGAAATAAAGACAAATACAGCACATGCACACACATACACGGCCATAAACAGAGCAGTATCCCTGACATTTCTGCAAACACAGTCCTTATTTCTCTCAGTTAGCCCCTCGCTCCAGCAGCGTTTGATAAACTTCCCTTGACGCCTCGTATGATTAATGACGGTTAACAGAATTGAATTAAGGTTAAGAAAGACATGGAGGGGCGGTCAGAGGGGAGGGAGGGGGCAAGGTAGCAAGTGCGGTAAATAACTTCTTTAGAGGAAATATACAGCGGCCCCTCCTCCGCGCCCTCTCCGCC
>RPOG01004735.1:0-40452 GCA_008086565.1 Thalassoma bifasciatum
ATCCTTTACACAATGATGTGGGTTTTTAATGCAGTGCCGCCTGAGGGGTCAAAGGTCACGGCCATTCAATGTTGGTTTTGGGCCAACGACGAATGCACGTCTCTAAAGAGGTCTAAGAGACTTAGAAAACTACTATAATACCAGACATCTACTACTTTAGGTAGTTAAGGACGTCAACCTGTTTCAACTCTTTGTAACAGACTATTAAGTTAGAAAACAAAGAACATCAACAAATGGTTTTGTTGCCTTTTAGACAAAACGAGGTCACAAAGACACCAACAAATGACCACAAAGAACAACACTAAAAGGGAACACAAGTGAGAGATAAGGACACAAGAATCAACAAGAACTCAAAGGGAGGACAAACTAACCGGGAGTACACAAAGTGGACACAGAGTCCACACACCTGTGTTTGATTAGTCCTTTAGCTTTATCATCCCTGTCTTGGGTTCTTTTTTTTTCCAGTGTATTGTCAAGTTCTTGTCTCCTGTGTCTCTTGCTGTGTCTTAGATTTTCTATTTTCATGAGGTTTGGGACTTTTGGGTTAAATTCTGCTATCGGCTCCACCTCGACTGGTGTGTCTCACGATACGACTGTGTAACAAGAATTTGACAACCTGATAAACGAGTGCGTCAACAACTGTTTCACCACTTGGACCGAGGTAGAAACGAACACTTCCTGACTCGGAAAACCCCTACTACGAGGAAAATATGGGTTAGTACTGTGAGTGGACAAATTTAGTTGGACAAGTGGACACCTTACTAGGTTTGTCGACAAAAAAGTCGAAGTCTAGCTTAGGAACATGTTGCAAAAAAAAACAATGATGTTAATCAGTTTGAAAAAAAATATCTTGTCTTTGTAGTGTAATTGGAGTTGTGGTTGTAAGATGATGGATTGTGGTCGTTCAGGTCGTCAAAGACAGAAAGAAATGATAAGAACAGTACTTGTCTGTGTTGTGACACCACCATCTTCAGCCTGTTGGGATCGATGCCGACTCTCAAACAGCAGCCGGCCTGTCAGACCTTTTTTCCGCTCGCTGGCCTCTTTGCCACTCTCCACCTTGAACTCTCTGGCTGCCACCGTGGCCCCCGTGTAGCCGAGCAGATGAAGTCCCAGTCGAGCGCCGCGCCTGCACACTCAGGCGTGGTGATAATACCCGACAGCTGCTTGGCTTTGCTTCCTCCTCCTGTTTTTCCACCTCCACCTCCACCGCCGCCGCTCTGAAGACTGCAGACCTTTCAACCTGACGACGAGGGGGGGCCTCAACCGTGATGGGGAGGAAGAGGAGCTAAAAATAAACTTTCGGGATTGAAAATTCAAAGACCACCCAGCTGTTGTAGGGCTGAACAATTTGCAAGAATAATCTGATTGTGATTATTATTTCCTACACTGCAATTGCTATTTTTTGTGCAATTACAACAACAACCTACTACCACTACAACTGTGACTGACTTTTCTCCATTTTACTCACTTTTACCTTATTTTTTCACACATTTGGAACATTTTTTTGATACTTTTTCACTATTTTCCAGGTTCACTCACAATTTTCTTACCAACTTCTGTTTGTTTATGCCCATTTTTGACACTTTTGGACCATTTTTGCTACAAACTGACTATTTTCCAAGTTAAATCCAAACTTTCTTACCATCTTTGTTGACTTTGCCAGTTGCACCACTTTGCAACTTTCTCAGATTTTCGGATGTTTGTTGTTTTTGCCCATTTTCGGCACCTTTCCCTTTTTTTTTTTTGCCAGTTTTGGACCATTTTTCCAAGTTAAATTCCAATTTTCTTGGCTTCTTTGTTCACCATTTTTTGCTACTTTCTGATATTTTTATGCTCACTTCAACAAAATTCTTGCTCATTTTTATTGCTTTTTGTTGCATTTTAGTCACTTTTCACTCTTTTTTTTGCCACTTTTGTAAGATTTTCTGCTACTTTTTGAGTATTCCCAGGTTTTAGCCCGATTTAAATGCCAATTTTTTATGCTTTTGTGGCAAGTTCTACTTACTCAAACATTTAACTCACATTTAAACCACTTTTACCTTCCTTTTTTTACACTTTTGAAACATTTTTTATTCCTTCTCACTATTTTCCAGGTTCACTCCCAATTTTCTTGATAATTTTTGCACATTTATGACACTTTTCACTCTTTTTTCCAAGAAACTTTTTCACCATTTTTGTTGAGTTTGGCCATTTTTACCCCTTTTCACTGTTTTTTGTCACTTTTTTAAACCATATATGCTACCTTCTGAATTTTTTAAGTTTCCACAATTTTTCTTCTTTTTTTCTTTTGTGTATTTTTGTTGCTTTTTGACCATTTTTTGATACTTTTTGAATATTTTATCTCAACTTAAATGCCAGTTTTGTTGCTTTTCTCTCAATTTTTGCCACCTCGAACTAAGTTTTATTTCTCCTCTTTGCTGTTTTTTCCTCTTTTCTCCACTTATATAGTTTCTTTTGTAAAGGTATTTTTCAACAGTTCGTCTCTTTGGCTGCTGTAAAAACTGAAGCTGATATTTTGACACATTTCAGGTTATAGAAATATTGCACTGTCTGACACTAGAATATTGCGATTTAATCTCATTTGTGGTTAATTGTGCAGCCCTAGTTTGTTGGTATCAGCGTAACTCGGTTTGATTTTCTCGAGCAACAAATGTTAAAACCACACCGACTGAATCTGTAACTCCTCTGCTTCACTGTTCCGTATTTTACTCTCCAGTCTCATACTCTGTTATTTCCCCAAAAAGTCCATTCCTGGAGCTGAAATCTTCCCGTGTTGCTCCTGCTTCGCTGATCTTTGCATCATCAGGACGGGGATTTGGGGGGGAAACAACTAAACCCTCCTCGGAGACCCGCGCTGTAATGACATGTTTGATGGTGCACAAAAGCGGGTTATAAAAAGAGAAAACATAAAAAAA
Source organism: Thalassoma bifasciatum (assembly GCA_008086565.1). Classification (NCBI taxonomy): domain Eukaryota; kingdom Metazoa; phylum Chordata; class Actinopteri; order Labriformes; family Labridae; genus Thalassoma; species Thalassoma bifasciatum. The sequence goes on from RPOG01004735.1 coordinate 2,919, forward strand.
AAAAAAAAAAAGTTTCATTAAAAATAAGCTCTTCCTGTCTTTTCATGCTCATATTTTCATGCATTCTGAATTCTGTGGTCGTTTCATCGTCTGACTGTCAAATCTGACCAATGAAACCATTTTCCCTCCAAGGAGTGGAGCTGTGTCAATATAATATAGATTATTTACCAGTGTGGTTCACTTTATGTTCAATATAACAGTCTGCAAGTCAAACAAAATATCAAATGTTTACATCCGAAGTTTGAATTCAATGAAAACATTTGTTAAAAACAGATAAAAGGACCAAAAAGGACCAAACATGATTATCACTAAACAAACATGATTAATGAACCCAGTAACAGAAGCTTCTGTTGGTCTTAAGCAAGTGGAGATACAAACAAGTAAAAATAATAAATCATTATTGCTCCAACTATCCTGAGCATTTTGACCTTTTGTGGAGACCTCAGTTCAAGCCCACTGTCATGGCGTCCACTCATTATACCAGGGATGTCCAAACTACGGCCCGGGGACCAATTGTGGCCCGCCGTCTATCCTCAAACGGCCCCCAACTCTCATCTCACCATGTGTTAGTTTTGTCTCTTAAATTAATCATGTTCTAACTGTTCACATTTACAGTTTCTGTCAAGTGCTTGAAATAAATCTGGATATATCTGGTAACGCTTCACAAAGATTTGGACTGTGCATGGGCAACTTTATAAAGCTACAGCTCTGCACAATCTGCAAAAACTCAACAACTTTTACAGCTGACATGTAATTGCATTTGGCATCATGCAGAATGGGTTTCATGAGTTTTTTAGAATTAAAAAAAAAGAAGAAAAAAGCGCATGAGAGGACCAAAAAACTGAATTGAAGACATGAAATGGTCAAAAAAAAAGACAAAAGTTGAAGCATAAAATGGTTCAGAATGCAGGATCAGAGATATTTGGGGTTTAAAATGTTTTTATAAACAAACGTGATAAAGTCCAGATCCTGATCCTGACATAAAATTGTTTCATATTTTTCCCAGTTTTAGTTTTATGTCAAAGGTCTGCAATAACAGCAAAAGCATGTTTGACTTAACATTATTCTTAAGTTTGTTTGTTTGTTTTCAGAAACCACTAAAAAGAAACAGTTTTCCAATAGAGCGCTCGTCAGTAAATGTGTCCATAAAAGCCGCCGGCCCTCAGTCATTTTCACGGTTTCCAATACGGCGCTTTTGGTAAAAAGTCTGGACGCCCCTGGATGAATAAAAAGCTATAATCTGTGTGTTACCTGATGACTCCCGCGCTCTGACCTCAGATTTAATGGTCATTCATGACGGCGGTGTTTGGTTACACGGTGACTTTTATCTCCTGACTAATCGCAGGACACGTCGCCTTCACACTCTCGTTCTTTCACACTAATAGGTGTCGGTGGTTGCAGCGAGCAGAGCTGTGGGCTCGGACTCATTTGCTTGTTTGCCTCAAACGCTGCAGAAAAAAAACACTAATGAGGAAGCTAATTAGCTGTGCCTCTGAAGCTCACAGGTGGATAATTAAGAGCGACACATTCGTCGTCACATATCTGGAGAAACCACCCAGAGGCACGAACGCGTAAACAAGTGAACATGCAGATCATCTGGAAGAAAAACTGGGAGCTGAACAGGTTTGAACAGAGCCTGGTTTTATCTGCAGCTGATCAGCTGATCGATCGCTCCTGACTCAACAATTAACTCTAAGAGAAACAGCAGAAACAAACACTCCAGTCCTTATCTCCAGGTGTGTGTGTGTGTGTGTGTGACTCCCTGTGTGCTGGGCTCAGAGACAATAATCACCTAAACCTGGAGCTCCTATTGGCTGCAACATTCTTTGTCTGCTCCTTTAATGTGACATAAATACATGACAAAGTGAATAAAACAGCTTTAAGCTTAGTGTAATGAGTTTTCCTTGATGTCAGTGAACGTGTCAGACTGATAATGAAACATCACATCCTGTTAAAAAAGGAATGACAACAGCAAAAGACGGAGGCTGTTTTCCAAGCCACCTACTACACTAGCGATGCCTCCTACTTCTGCTGAAATTCAGTATTTAGTAGCAGTATGTGAAAACTTGCGACATCTGTAGTAAACTACAAGTTCCCGGATGTTTCTACTGATCCGGGAAAATTTCTCAGTCTGTAATGGATCAGTCTACCTGGGGTACTGTTTCCCACAATGCACGGCGCTAATGGCGTTTGTCAGTTTGGGGGCGCTCAGGTTGAGGTGAATTACTGACACCTACTGGAATAAATCAGCTCAACTACAACACAACAACAAAAATGTGAAACGGTCCCAGAGATAAAAGTGAAGTGACAGGAAAGAAACAGCGGTAAATCTGCTCACTTCATCATGAAAGAGCTGTTTACTTTTACCAAATTCATAAAAGCCCCTAAATCATTTATCACTTTTTATTTTACACTAACAGCCTACGTGGGTAATGNACAATTCTCAAAAAAATTACAACTTCCTTCACATGCTTAATTTCATTTATTTATTTTCCTTTGTATCTCATTGACATCTAATTTAACTTATCTACTTTTATTGCTCCTGTAACTTCTCCACTGATTGATGTGGTGAATTAATGACTGAAATGCCAAATGTACTCATGGTTTACTTATGATGAAATTAAACATTAGAAAAAAAATCCATCAGCTCCACTTCCTGAAATCCAGAGTAGTATACGACTAAACAGGTCCAACAAAACAGTCACACTACAGACTACATGTGGAAGTATTATGTAGTAGGCGGTTTGGAAAACAGCCCATGTTTCTGATCAGCTGACGCTTCCTGTGATAGAAACGTAGATTGTACCACTGTGGTTTCTTCCCATGAGTCTGTGCTGTGCTCAGGTTTTTGTAGAACATCTACAGAAGAATTTCACTCGCTCAGATTAAAATGATAATTCATGTAAATCCACATCCTTCAGCACATGTGTCGCAGATGTAATCCAGCAGAAACATGAGAGCAGAGAGAGAGAAAAAGCTGGAGCAGGAAATAAACTCTCCTCTCTCACCTCTGTGCAGCTGAGTGTTCACTCCACCCCTCTGGGAGCAGCTGGAGGACACTTCCAACAAACCTGAGCAGCTGAGGATGGAGTGAAGGAGTTGGAACGTTCCGGCAGCAGCGGCTGAGCTTCTCACCTTAGGCTCAAACAGCGACTGAGGTTTCACCGAGCAAAGACAGAGACTGGAGACAGTTACAGTCTGAATAAAGACACTTTCTGCCGCTTAAAAACAGCAAAATGAAAACTAACTTTGTTGAGATTTCTACTTTGTTTTATTTGCACATGTAAATGAAAATTTAAGATAAAAAGGCAAAACTTCAACTGTTACTCCATAATTGTGACTATTAATCTCAACACTAAGACTTTAATATCCCAGAATTTTGACATTTTCATCTCAAACTTTGACATGTAAATTAAATATTTGATATTTTAGCTCAAAATTCCATTTTTATTTCGAATAAGTGACTTTAATGTCATATTTTTGACGCTTATGTCACAAAATCTGATATTTTAAGCTCACAATGTCAATTTTTACTACATCATTTTGAGCATATATCTCAAATTTGGATTTTTTTTTTCCCAGATATTTGACTTTTAAATCTTTAAATATGGACATTTTGTCTCAAAATTTTGACTTTACAACTCTTTTTTTTTTTTTTCAATTTGACTTTTGCCCCATAATTTTGACTAATCATCTCAGAATCCGACTTTTTATCTCAAAATATTGACTTTAAACTCAAGATTTGATTTTTAATTCTTTAAATTTCAACTTTTGCCCCTTAAGTCGTGGCCATTTCTCTCAAAATTTGAAGCGTAATCTCATTTTTTTTGCCTTGTTTTAGCTCAAAACTTCAACTTTTTGCCTCATAACTTAAACTTTATAAGCCAAAATTGGACTTTTTTTTCAGAATTTTGACTTTTATATCTCAAATTCTTGACATTTATCTCAAAACTTTGACTTTTCATCACAAAATCTTGACTCCAAAACTCTAGATCTGATTTTTCTTATCTAAACAATTTTGACTTATCTCTCATAATTTTAAATTGACAAATGGTCTTTTATTTTGGCGGGGGGTGTTTGTTAATGTCATGTCATCTCCTGCACTGCAGTTGGTAATTTATAGATTTGTCCGATTATGTTTAACTTTTCTTTGAATTAAATCTTTAAAACAGGGGTAGTAAGGTTTTGTTTTAGGGGGGCAGTGGTCACCCTATGCCCCCCCAGTAGATCCACCCCTGCTGATATTCTCCCAACAGCTCCAGCAGATGAATCTTTATGTGAATATCAGAAACAAACCCTGGAGTGAGTGTTTAAAGCGCAGTGAGATGAAGGTGGTTAAGTTTCTTCTTACGCTGAGACTTAAAAACGACTGTATCACAGCGAGAAACGAGGCCACAGCCAGACTTTATTTACCGCAACAATCCTTTAAAAGCCGCCGCTCTCACCTCGCCTCCACCATACGTTCCTCAACAAAGCTCGTGTGAACGCAGCCTGTGGCCTTTCTCTCAGAGATCCAGATAAATAAGAAATAACTTTCAGGCTTTAGGTGGAAAATGTCAAACACGTATAGACGCTGCAGGTTTTCAGGCGTCCTCATTTCACTGTTAACACCAGCGTCAGTGTTTTATGTTATAGAAGAGAGAAAGAACAGAAAGAAGAAGGTTAATTCAGCCTTAAAGAGTCCTGAGCAGAAAGGAAAGGCTTTTACAAAGTCTCTCTTTTCTTCTCCTGAATGCTCTCATCACTGGACCTGACCTCCACCATCATTTTTACTTTCAGTGCTGACCTTCCTTTGGAGATGTTTTTAAAAAGATGTGACCTCCTTAAACCTCCATCAGCAAGAAGTAAGAATTTCTTCTGACTCCTGCTTTTCTTCCTCCTGGTGTCCAGGCCTCTCTTCTTCTCCCTGAGTTGCTCATAAAGTAGAAATGACATCCTCGTGCTCAAATCCACCCAGGAACGATATCAAAATGACACTTTTTGTCTCCTCTGAGCCGCGCTGCGAGCCCCCATCCTCTCAGCTCTCTATTTTTACAAACATCCCTCCTTTATAGCGCTTCGGCTCCGAGGGTCTGAGAGCAGAGTTTGGACCAAATCATCATCCGAGAGAAGTCGCCAAAAGATTTCTTTCCTTTTCACTGAGTCCAGCCAGAGGGTGCAGGATGAAAACCCGTGACAACTCAGCTACTGGAGAGCATGTCAGCGGAGGAGACAGGAGAGGGGCACAAATATATCTTTATTCACTTCAGGGAGGCAGAAATTCAACTTGCCAAAACGGAGATTTTGCTGTCAGGCGTGCTGCCTTTGAAGCATCGATCACGGTGTTGAAATTGTAAGTTATGCAGACGACATCTGGATGAAAAGCTGCAACAGACTCTTTAAGTGACCCACTTTCTACAAACTATAAAAAACTGTTCACGCACAAACTTTAACACCTTCCGTTTCAAAAATACAAGATACAAGATACTTTATTTGTCATGGCACATGTTTCAGAGCAACACAAAGACAGTGACATTAGACATTAGATCAGAAAAGGAGTACAAGAGGAAGGAAGAAGGGGGAAAAAAGCAAATATCAACACTGCAAAAACGGAAATCTAAGCAAGTCATTATGTCTTATTTGTAGTAAAAATTGTCTTATTGTTCTTCATTTGAGCCACATTCACCAGACCAGGTCATAAAAATGTCTTATTTCAAGTTTTTTAAGACAAAAATGAGGTGTAAATTGCTTGTAACAAGTCAAAAAATCTGCCAATGAGATAAGACGAATTCACCCGGGAAGTTTCTTGAAATTAGAAAGATGTCTTAAAACAAGAATCTTTTATCTTATCCCATTGGCAGATTTTTTTTTTTACTTGTTACAAGCAATTGATGCCTCATTTTTGTCTTTAAAAAAACTTGAAATGAGACATTTTTATGACCTTGTCTCGTAAATGTGGCTCAAATCAAGAATAGTAAGACACATTTTACTAAAAATAAGACATAAGGACTTGCTTAGATTTCAGTTTTTGCAGTGAAAGTTCTGTTTCTCGTTCTTAGGTGTGTATTTCATGTAGCCTGTAACGTTGGTGGATTCATAGACATTGATTCTTGAGCAAATTCAGACTAAGGAGAAATAATTTTGATAATAATATTAACACAATCTATCAGTGAAAATCAGTGAAAACGTTGAGTATCCAGGGTATGACAGAATATTTTGTTGGAAAACTAGAATATCAGCATCCTCAATTACCAACCTGGTGTAAAGAAAAGTCATATAATCAGTAATGTAATATATTACTTTTGGCAGGGGGTAATAAGCAAAGTAATGAGATTACTTTAAAAAAAGAGAAACTCAAAAAACAGCGATGGAGCTGATGATGAAGAAGATGCTGGTGGGAACTTTTTTTTTTGCAATTATCAACTCTGTCTTTAGGAAAGAAAAATTCAATGTGTTTCCTGAGGAGAGTAATTAAGTTAGTTTTTATTTTCATTCCTTGCAAATTGGAAAAGAATTCTAGTTAATGATTTTTGTTTCTGGAAAACAGGCAAAAGTTTCTGATTTCATTTTTTGTCAGGCAAAAGTTTCTAGGGTTTTTGTTTGTTTCGAGAAAATTTGCTTAAGTTCCTGGTTTCTGTTTTTGTTCCTGAGTAATTGGCAAAAGTATCTGGAAAATAATTTTATCCAAAGAAAATTGGCAAAACAAAATCTCATTTATATTTCTGATTCTGGAAAATTGGAAAAAGTTTCTTGAATTGTTTTCCTTCTAGCAAATTGGCAAAGTTTCTGATTTCTTTTCGTTTGTTTCTAGAAAATTTGTTTAAGTTTCTGTTTTTGTTCCTGGATAGTTAGCAGATGTATCTGGAAATATCCCATTTATCTTTTTGTTTCTAGAAAATTTGTTTAAATTCCTGGTTTCTGTTTTTATTTTCAGAAAACAGGTAAAAGTATCTTGGGTTTTTTTGTCAGAGCAAATCAGCAAAAGTTTCTGGTTTCACCTTTTTGTCAAGAAAATTAGAAAAAGTTTCTTTTATTGGTTTTCACCCCAACAAATTGACAAAAGTAACCAGTTTTTATCTTTTTGTTTCTTGGAAATTGGAAAAGGTTTGTTTTTAATTCCAAGAAAATTGACAGACATCACTGTTTTTGTTTTGTTTTTGTTTCCAGCAAATTGACATAAGTTCGTACACTGGTGTCTTCTTCAAGCACTGTGGTGATGCACGAGCTCCTGCAGCTCCTCTAAAATGATTCATCTTCATTTTTGGTTCATGAGCGACGTCAGAAAACACGTGCGAGGTAATGTTCTGTGTGTCAGCCGATGAGGGTCTGATGGCGTTGGGTTTTTTTTCCAGTTTTTCCATCATAAACTGCAATATTGACTTTCTTTTTTTCACTTTGAAAGACCAAATAGCAGCACAGCAGGAGGCCGTGGTGTCGTGTGGAAACACAAATGTGCAGGAGCTTTTCTCTCACAGCTGCAGGTCACAGAGGTCGTCTGTGCAAACACCAGAGAAGAAGAAGAAGAAGAAGAAGAAGAAGAAGAAGAAGACGCTCGCTGGCAAAGGTCAGGAGAGAGAGGAAGGGATCTGCAGGGTTGTCTCAGTTTAAACACACAGACGCATCAGATGTTTGCAGCCGCAGCTTCTGCCTCAGGAAGTTTCTGCTCACTCAGCGCTTTGTTTCCGCCTCAGGGTGGACGGGTCACTTCCTGTTAGAGACGCCGTTGATCCTGACTGAGATTTTCGCTGCATAGGAAACAGAAAGTACAGAACATGGACTTTAGTCTGAAGTCTGGGATCATTGTTGACATGCTTGGCAGGTAAAGCAAATTATCTGCAGCTCTCTCCAACTTTATTAAACTTCAATAGTCATCTTCGTCCCTGAATACAAATAAAGCTCCTCACAGCTCCCGACAGATTGTGCTTTCTCTGGGTGAACATTATCAAACGCCGACGCCACAATCATGAAGTGTTAGACGGGAACAAACGAAAATAAATAAAACAGAACAAAAACAGAACTCATTTAAATGCATCACACCTCGGCTCTATATCATTCCACCTGTAACAAAACACACACCTGGGAATGTGCACTTCTGCTTTTCAATAACAGGGAAAGCTAAGATGACAGACGAGATAGATTCACGCTCCCCGAGGAAATTTGTAACAGGTGCATCCAGCCTGTGAGTTAATAAGAAAGAGCAGAGTAACTTCACGGCCCGCTGATTTACACACTGCTTTATTAACATCACCTTTCAGTCAAAACACAAATAAAAAACACTCCGTTACAGCTCTAACTGCTCTCAGAGGAAACGCCGCCGTCCTTTTTCTCAGGCGATCGATGGACAGAGATGAGAGTCCAACAGATCGATGCTCAGGGCGCCGAGCTGCAGGGAGGCAACGCCGCAGGAGACAATGCTGCAGGGAGACAATGCTGCAGGGAGACAATGCTGCAGGAGGTAACGCTGCAGGAGGTAACGCTGCAGGAGGCAACGCTGCAGGAGGCAACGCTGCAGGAGACAACGCTGCAGGGAGACAACGCTGCAGGAGACAAAGCTGCAGGAGACAAAGCTACAGGGAGAGAACGCTGCAGAAGAGACAAAGCTGCAGGAGACAACGCTGCAGGGAGACAATGCTACAGGAGGCAACGCTGCAGGGAGGCAACGCTGCAGGAGACAAAGCTGCAGGAGACAAAGCTACAGGGAGAGAACGCTGCAGAAGAGACAACGCTGCAGGAGACAACACTGCAGGGAGACAACGCTGCAGGAGGCAACACTGCAGGAGGCAAAGCTGCAGGGAGACAACGCTGCAGGAGACAACGCAGAAGGAGACAAACCTGTAGGGAGGCAACGATGCAGGGAGACAACGCTGCAGGAGGCAACACTGCAGGAGGCAACGCTGCAGGAGACAACGCTGCAGGAGGCAACGCTGCAGGGAGGCAACGCTGCAGGAGACAACACTGCAGGAGACAACGCTGCAGGAGACAAAACTGCAGGAGGCAAAGCTGCAGGAGACAACACTGCAGGAGACAACACTGCAGCAGACAAAACTGCAGGGAGGCAACGCTGCAGGAGACAACGCTGCAGGAGGCAAAGCAGAAGGAGGCAAAGCAGAAGGAGACAAGGCTACATGGATGGATGGATGGATGGATGGATGGATATTTAAATGGTTGGATAAATGAGTGGATAGCTGGAGGAAATGATGGATGGATAAAAGCAAAGATTGATGCACAGATGCAGTGATGGATGCACACTTAAATGGATGAATTGTGGAATGAATAAATAGATGGACGGACGGATGGACGGACGAATACATGGTTGAAATGAGGCAGAGATGGATGGATTTACAGATACAGGATGGATGTTTTAATGAATAATGGGATGCATAGATGGATGGATGAATGGATTGATGGATGAATGCGGATGGACAAATTAAAAGGATGCATAGATGTAGGAAGGATTGATGGATGCACATTTAAATGGATGGATGGATGATTGGATCTTTAGGAAAATCAGATTCTTCTCATTCAAAGATAATGTGCATTTTACTTTCATACTTTTTTTTGGTGTTTTCAAAAAATAAATAATCAAAGAGATAAAGTGATGGACTGATTTTTAAAGGATGATGTCATCCATGGTCAGAAAACGTCCTGTCAAATGTTAATAGGAAAACGAAAGTGTTCATGTTTTTGCTCAAACAAACCAAACAAAAACTGACTGTTGTTTATGATTCAAGAGAAAAGACATAAAACATTTAAAACTCCAGGAAAAAACTGTGTAAATGTGTGAAAAGGAAAAGAGAGTGACACTTTATAGAGACCTAAATGTCACTCAGGAAGGACAAAGAGGACACCTGCTTTACTGGGGAACATGTGTGTGTGTGTGTGTGTGTGTGTGTGTGTGTGTGTGTGTGTGTCTTCATCTAAAAGAGAGAAACGCAAACCTCTAGAGACCAACAAACACACAAACCTGCACAAACAAGTGGATTCAACCTTGACCTATTGAGTCATCTGTAAACAACACACACACACACACACACACACACACACATCCAGCCATTCATCTTCTGCTTGGACTCCTTCACCTGCAGCTGACCCGGGGATAAATCTGTGTGTGTGTGTGTGTGTGTGTGTGTGTGTGTGTGTGTGTGTGGATGGACAGTTGGTTTCCACAGACGGATGAACGGATTCTCTCTCTCTGCTCGCTCGTCCATGCTGCATTTTTAATTACCGGCTGAGAAAACCAATCAGAGCAGGCGACGCGTCAGGTCGTGGTCAAACGGGTCAGCCGTCAGAGAGCGCCGATTACCGAGGACGCCGAGATCTTTGCATCGTTTTTCCTGCACAGTCAGCTTCACGTTTACAGAAACTAATAAAACGTCCTCAGAGCTGATTTAAAGCTTCATGTGACTCTGATGTCATCGTCTAAAATCGCAGGTTTTACAGTTTAGCTGCAAGAAAAACTCGTTAACAGTCTTTCAAACATGTTTTTTATAAAGCGTTCATTCATGCACCAGATCCATTTAGATGTTTGTGTTTACCGGGGAGAGAAGATTTGTTTTGATATGAATCCTGTGAATCCAGGAGCAGCAGCATGAAGAGTCTGAACAGAGCTTTGATGATGAGGCTCTTCAGGTGATAATAATGACTCTGTATTTCACACTCAGACTCTCTAATCTCTCCTGCACGCCGTTTCTGATGAATAATTCTTTCTGGTGGCAAAGTGCAAGGGAGCTGAAAACCTAATTTTGGGAAACAGAGCGAGGTGTCATCTGCAAACACTCTTTTTTAAGGATGTCTGTATATCCTCAACGCTCTGACCTTTGAGCCGCCGTACGTACAGCGCCGTCTCTGGTAAAGCTGCTCTGGATGTAAATGTCAGAGGAAATGTAATGCGAAGGTGAAGTGAGGCCTTACTTCACACGCCTGGAGCATTTTAAGCGCTGCACTTTTCTTTGATGTAGCCTCCTAAGTGCCTGCATTAGTTTTCATTTTCCAGCAGAGAGAAACCAGGACACCTGTTCTTCAGCGAGTCAGACCAGACACATCAAAGGCTTCAGCTCAGAGAGGAACGTGTACCAGCGCCGCCGCCACGTCCTCAGAAACACTGATGGAGCAGGTCATCGAACAGTGGAGGACCAGGAACGATACTTATCTCTGAGTCTGCACATGAAATTCATCTACTGTACAAAAAGAAAACTCATTTCAGGTGTTTGACTCAACAATAAATCCACTTTTTCCAGGACATGTTTCTTCACTTTGGTGTTTAAATTATGACCGAGTCAATTTTTTAAAATTGTCCAAAATGTTTTTGGTTTTTCCTTTGTTAGCTGGAAAATTGTTTAACACCTCAAAATGTAAACTCAACTTCAACAAAGACTTTGAAGCATTTTTTGATTCTAGCACATAAAAAGAAATATATATATATTTTTTAAATGAACAAGACAATGACACCTTGACTTCATTTTTACATTATTTCCTCCATTTACATCTTTAAACTCATATCTTCACTTGTTCTGTTTCGTGTCTGAAGTTTGCTTTAAGAAATAAAAGATAAATAAAATTCTGAAAATAAAAAGGGCAGTGACATCAATATGGAAGCCCATTTCCACCAGTTAAAGAAAAAATAATAGTACTTGGGTTTGTTGAGAAGTTTTGGGGCCCATACTAAGTTAGACATCTAAGGTGAAATGTAAATATTTTCAGAAAATAAATTCTAAATGTTGACATAAAATGTCAAAATTGTAAGTCAAGCTTAAATTTGAGACAAATGTCAAAGTAATGAGGACAATAGTCAAACTTTTGAGCTACATAGTCAACATTTAGAGATTAAAAAGTCAAACTTTTAACCCTGTGGTGCATAGTGGTCACTACAGTAAACACCTATTTAAAGTTATTTATTCTTAAATTCAATGGTTCATGTGGTGGAAATTCATATTAGTCTGTGTCAGGATATTTCTATTCTTCTTAGGGCCTGAAAAAATGTTTTCAATTATTTTTCCAAACATATATATATATATATATATATATTAAAAAAAGGTTATAGACAAACATTTGAGTGTGAAAAAGCCTATAAACTAAAAATTATTCAGTGTTAAAATGGATGAAGGAGAATTAAAATGTTTCGTAAAGCATTAAAAGATTCATGAAATTACCCCAAAAAAAAAGAAGTCAAACAAACAAACAAAAAAATCATATTTACATTAAGTTCACACTGTTTTATGTTGAATGCTCAGTTACAAATATAAAAAAAAAAAAAACAAAAAAAAAAAAACTTTTTTTCATGCCTTAAGACAAATAAAACCACTCAAGGGAAAATCCTGACACTGACTTTGATCATTGATGCATCAGAGGGTTAAAATCTCAAAATTTTAACCTCTTATCTATTATTATTTGACTTTTCATCTCATAGTTTTCACTTCAAGGTTGGTGCATCAGAGTAATGTCAGTTTCTCGGTGCAGCTTTGCTTTATTATAAATATCAATGATGTGGAGAACAAGCTGAGGAAAACACTACATTATATTGGAGAATTTTACAAAACTCACCAGACAGAATTTTATCTCCAAAAAGGAGGAACATGTCCGGTCAAAAGAGGACTCTTTATCCACCTGTTTTACCAAAATTCCTGCAGTACTTCATTCAGAAATGTTATTTTGGGATTTTGCACCAAAACAGCAAAGTTTTGTATCAGAAAGGAAACTATCTGTTGTATCAGGAGAAAAGTTTTTGTAAGTTTTGGACTCTGAATGAGCCTCATTGTTGTGTGAATTCCTCCAAAAACAAAGTGAGTCGTTATTGAAGTGTTTGCTCAGTCTTCAGCCTGCGGCTCTTAAATCTTTCCTCTGCAGCTTCACGGTGACCTCAGCTCTGCCACCTCCACAGACCGCGCGTGTCGATAATTGATTTGACCTTCTGTTTGAGCAATTAACCTCATCACCTCTCGTTCAATGCTCATCGACCCTCTGACAAAACAGCATCCGCCGAGGAAAACAATCAGAAATATGAATATTAATCCTGGTCCTGAGCGGAGCCGCGGAGCCGCTGGAGGCTGAGTGGATCTTCTGTTTCTCTCAGGTATCCGCTGGATGTAATTATACAGACATTGATTAGAGGCATTGACAGGCTTACATTAGCCACTGGAGTTGAGTTATGGAGGTTAATTAATATGACTGGGTTTCAGCACATGCCAATATCTAATGATGTAGGACAGACTGGCTGCGTGGAGGAGGTGTAGCACTTGATTAGCCTCCCAGAAGAGAGTGATTTTACCGTCAGCATGCTTTCCAGTTTCTCAGCAGCGCCTCTCTCTCTCTCTCTCTCCTCTGCACCCTCACATCTCCATCTCACTTTGTTTCCTTCTTACCCAGACTCCTTCACTCTGTCATCACATGCTCAGATCCTGGAGAGCTGCTCCCTCTTCCTTTAAAAGAGAAACCACGCTGCCCCAATTAGACGGACAATTTAATCTGATTTGAGGTGAGGACAGCGCTGCTTCCTGCTGAGATTGCACACTTTATCATTTAAGGAGCACCAGAAGAAGAGCGAGGGAGGGGGAAAAGTGTGTTTTCTTTCTCCCCGCAGGCAGAAACATGCAGTTTTATGTATCATCTCATTTTAATTTCAGCAAACAGAGTTCAGGCTGTGTCAGGGAGATTGCTGCTGTCAATCACCTCTAAGCTGCTGGAAAGAAGAAAAACTGAAAAATTAATATTCACAAACAGCCGCCTGATAGTGTTTGCGTATCAGCATCCAGGCCACTAGAGCATATCCCAGCATGCAATGGGTGAAACGATGGCAAACAGTCAGTCACAGGGAACTTTGAATGAACTTTGAGTCTGAATTTTGATGTTTCACTCTGATCAGGGAGCAGAAATGACAGCTAGAGATTATAAAACATTCACACAGACTCGTTGACGTCACCTGTTGGTCTCTGACGTTCGTCACTGACTCGATTACAGACACACAGGTGGCGTTGAAGCGGCCTTTAGTTTCCGCGCTAACAGCTACAGTGTGTGTGAAATCAGCCGTGACTGTTTTTCGGTCAAACTCGAAGTCTCCTGAAATACTGAGTTTGAAACAAAGAAGACCACACACTACACAACGAAGCGGAACAGATAAAAGTCATAAAACGTTTTTTTTTTTAAGAGGTCAGGCCAGTGTTGTGTTACTGCAAGACTTGGATGTGAATGACAGTGATAACAAAAGAAACACAAACTTAAAATAAAGGAACAGAAAATGGTTTCTGGGGTCTGAAAGGTGGAGTGAACGTTTTTATACTTTTGTCAGCTGGAAAATTGTTTAACAACTCAAAATGTAAACTCAACTTCAACAAAGACTTTGAAGCATTTTTTGATTCTAGCACATAAGAAAAAAAATATATACATTTTTTAAATGAACAAGGCAATGACACCTTGACTTCATTTTTACATTATTTCCTCCATTTACATCTTGAAACTGATATCTTCACTTGTTCTGTTTCGTGTCTGAAGTTTGCTTTAAGAAATAAAAGAAATAAAATTCTGAAAATAAAAAGGGCAGTGACATCAATATGGAAGCCCATTTCCACCAGTTAAAGAAAAAATAATAGTACTTGGGTTTGTTGAGAAGTTTTGGGGCCCATACTAAGTTAGAAATATAAGATGAAATGTCAAATTTTTCAGAAAATAAATTCTAAATGTTGACATAAAATGTCAAAACTCGATTGACTCGATTACAGACACACAGGTGGCGTTGAAGCGGCCTTTAGTTTCCGCGCTAACAGCTACAGTGTGTGTGAAATCAGCCATGACTGTTTTTTGGTTTCTGCAAGACTTGGATGTGAATGACAGTGATAACAAAAGAAACACAAACCTCAAATAAAGGAACATAAAATGGTTTCTGGGTTCTGAAAGGTGGAGTGAACGTTTTAATACTTCTCCTTCATTCTACGAAAATGGTCGAGAAATTTAAATAAAAGGCCAACTGAGATTTTAAACTCTCAAAACAAAACTCCAAACACCCACAACAACCACACAAAACACACACATACAAACACAGAGCAACCAACTGATGGTGTTGGTCGTCTGTGTGTCAAACACTGACTGAGGGAAAGAAAAACCCTTTTTAAAAGTTTACCTGGCTGATGAGCACAGGTGTGATGAGGACAGGTGAACTGAATTATGGGCTCGTTGGGAGCTCTGGAGGTCAAAGGCTGTTTTCCAAACTGTCTACTACATAACTACTTTCACATGTAGTATTAATCTGACTGTTTTGTTGTATACTACTATGGATTTCTGTTTTGGAAAGTGGAGCTGATGGATTTTAATGTGTAACTTTATCATAAATATAGAAAATAAACCATGGGAATATTTGGTATTTCAGTCATTAATTCACTATATCAATGAGAGGTGATGTTACAGGAACAATTAAATTAGATCATTTAAATTACAAGTTGATAAAATACATAAAAAAGAAAAATGAAATAAAAATAAACTCAAACATTTATGATAGCATATTAGAGCCACTTAAAGAAAAAAATATGCTAGTTTGAAAGCAGCACATTTGCCACTTTTTATTGTCAATACATTTATTTGAATCTTGTTGAAAATATGTATAATTTGATGTCAGTTCACAATGATATATGAATAATTTACGAATCATAATCATGATTTAAAACCATATCAATAACAAAGCTTACTTTATGTTTTCTTCCTACACGTGAAGATAAAAATAAATGATTTTGAGTCTGTCAAATTTAATATAATAATAATTCAAATTTAGTGGTACAAATCTCAGTCTATTGTATGAAATATGAGCTGAAGTGTTTGACATATATCCATCCAACTATGTTTTCTTTATGTCTCTAATTTTCTTCAAAGAAAAAAATGAGTTTTTTCAGAATCCAAGTCATGTTTCGATCCAGACTGCAAACGTGTTAATTTCTGCTATAAAGTTCAGGTTTTTGAATGGATGTGTATGTGGTTTCCGTTACCTCAGCAGCCAGCCCCTAGTGGCCAGTAGTGGGACTGCAGTTTTTAGCACTTAAAATTCATTTCTCATGGCCTGTGTTTGGATGGGGAAAAAAATCCCCTTGCAGTTGTGTTTTGGAAGATTTAATAAGACAAACTGATGAAGAAATGTTGTATATAAGTTGTAAAAAGGAAACGTAAAGAAGAGGGCATTTTTTGCAAGTAAGAAACCAGTTTTTTCACAGCTACATGATTTGTTTTCTTACATGAGCTCATAACAGTTTCTGCTTCGTCCAGAGTGTAGAATGAGAAGACAAACCCTGAAGTAAAAAGGTCTTTGTGTAGGTTACATCGAGTTAACACACATTAGTTTCATAAATCTTGGTAGTGGAGGTTTTTGAACATGTTTTTTACATTATTCAGCACTTTTCAAACACTTCATCAGAAACTCCTGGCACAGCTCTGTTCCTCTTCTGTTCCTCTTCGCTCACACACTTTGTATCTTATTACTGAACACATCTTCCTGAAATGAACATGGCTGCAGTTTAATAAAGAGCGCTCATGTTTCTCCTCTTTTATGGCTGTTAAAATCACATCCAGTGCCTTTAATATGATCCAACCCTCGGTGTAATCTCCGTAAAGATAATAGGGTACAAGCAGCAGATGAGAACGATGGCGTTTAGAGATGTTTCCTCCTCTTAATGTATGCAGTAAGAATCTGGATCCAATTTAAAAGAACTGGGTTGAAGACATTATTTAATTATCAAACATGATGCATCAGAGAGTGAGTGTCTTAAAGTTTATTGGGAAGAAGAGTCACTGTAACATCATACTGGAGTTATTATGGGCTTTGGATCAGAGGCAGAAAATGCATTGAAACATCAGCCAAATATCATCAGATCTGTCTCTTCTCCGTCAGAGCATTAGATCAGTTTCAACAACCAGTTTACAACAACCAAATCTCAATATGCGAGAGATCCCAGGTTCATATCCCGGACGAGCCCCCATTTTGTCACGACCCGGCTCAAGACCATGACAACAAAATATGACTTTAAAGGAAGAACAATGGAGTGATCAGAAACTCACAAATATAAAGACTAATTAAACTAAACCAAAGGAATGGAGAGGAGTGAGCCTCGCTGTGGCAGAGCTGCAGCAGCGTAGCGTGTTGGATGTTCTTGCTTACACCCAGGTGTGGCGAGCAACTCCCTCCAGGCCTGCAGGGACAGACAAACAACATTTACAGGGGGAAACACACAGCAGCAGATCCTCGCACTCAGAGGCTGTCACACTTACCTGCTCACCAACTCTGAGGTGTGTCCCTGCCAAATCCTCGAGGGGCTGTAAAAGTGTTCGATGACTTTGAACACTAGTGCATATTGCCTCCAAGCCACAAGGGGGACTTCAAGGTGCACTTCAGCCTCATGTGAAGAGCCAACAAATAAGGAACTGTCTTTATCTCAGCTGTCTCATGCGTTCATTATATGTTGTTGTTTTTATTTGTAGTCTGTGCAACTTTACAATCAGTGCCCCATAGAAATGCTTGTGTTTAACTCTTTGCGGAGGGCACTGATTTTTGGAAGTCCGAATTTGACAAGAAATCGTTTACTTTAGGAGATGTTTTAAGTTTTGGCAAACATTTTGGGCAATGTTGGGATGTCTTTTGTCTTTTTGTTATTTATTTTGCAATTTTAAAAACAGTGTTTATATTTGTAAATAAGAAAGGGTCAAAAATGTAAATATTGAATCAGTTTTTTTATCTTTTATCGCAAAGAATGTGTTCGATAAAATTGCTGTTTTCCAGGCTTTTTGTCTGGAATGTTGTTTTTTCTAGAAAATGGCAGATATTCAAATGGTGATAACTCAAAAAGCAACGGAGATAAAATAAATCTGTTTTCTGAATTAAAAGCCGAAACCCTCTTCTTTCTTTTGATGTATTCACCATCCACAGAAACCAAACACATATATGATCAAAAACGCTCTGGAGGAAAGAGTTAACACTTGAGTCGTGGACACATGGGTAGATTTCACATTCATCATTGACATTGGAGTGATCGCACCATAGAGAAATCCACGGCGATGTCGGCCTTAAACTGGCGTGTGAGGCCGCTCGCCACACCGATAACCAGTAAACAGAGATGACAGCTCCCAGCAAGACAGAGCCACTGGCAGAGATTTTAATCTCCCATGATGCCTCAGTGTTTTCGCTCAGAGACAAATCCCAGCCGCTCAGCGTAACCCCGGAGGAAAGCTTTCTCTAAGTCCTTCGCTGGGAGAGATCTCATCTTTCTAACTCTGTGCTCAGTGCGAGGAGGTTGTGGCGGTGAAAGTGTCAGTCTGTCAGCCCAGTTTCCACCTGTCTGCTGTGATTTGTCTGAATCTTCCTGCCTGTAATGAGACGGGTGGTGCAGAGTTATTAGCAGCGTTACCACCCTCCTCTCGCTCCTCTGAGAGAAGAGGAAAGCAGCTCACTGTTTACCAGCTTTTCATTCTCATTACCTGCAGAAGTGAAGGTCAGGCTGCTAATACGCCGGGGCACAGTCAAACTAAGTACGAGGGGTCTGTCAAAAATAGTAAAACCAAAAAATAAAAGCAGCAGTCGTAATCTTTAATGCTGAGTTGCAGGCTCAGCAAATTAAATCTGCGCCCAAACGCACCGAGGTGGAAAGGGTATGTTTTGAATAAAAACAGATTAAATATGAGCAGCATGTCGGTTAGGTAACCAGCCCACATTTTCTTTTATGTTTTCAAAATATCAAATTCTGCATATTTATCTCCCAACTTTTTAAAAGCCTTTTCAGCACTTTCCACCAGTAAAAGAGGAGTTTTCACCAGAGCTGGAAATGTTTCTGTATTTGCAGGAGATTTAGTAGACGTGTTCACGAGCTGACACAATCATTTGTTCATTCGTCGACTGCAAACTTGCAGTTATGAGAGGAACATATTTTCAGCCTGCAGCAAGAAACAGTTTTGATGCTAAACTTCAGCAAAGAAAACACTCTTTCTCCTCAGCTGACTCTCTGATTGTCTTCTCAAATTCAGACTCACTTCCTGCTCTGGTTATGAAACATCTGAGTGGAAGACAAATGTTTCCTTCGAATATCCTCTGGGGCATAATTTGGGTTTTATACTAAAGTTAAAGCAGGAATTACAACATCCTAACACACATCAAAAATATCAAAACAGTGACTCTTGGTTCCCTCATCTCCACAGAAAAAGCCATAATTGATGCTTTTGCAGTTAAAAGGAAATGAAATACCCTTGAAGCTACTCTCTGGATGCCCTTCCACTAAATAAAACATCATGAAGAAACATATTTTAGTAACATAAGCATAATAATGTTCCCCCTGGATGCCCTTACAGTGGATAAAAACGAGTCT
The DNA here is from genome assembly GCA_008086565.1 of Thalassoma bifasciatum. NCBI lineage: Eukaryota > Metazoa > Chordata > Actinopteri > Labriformes > Labridae > Thalassoma > Thalassoma bifasciatum. Next base: position 22,220 of record RPOG01004735.1, read on the forward strand.
CGTACCACCTGGATGCCTTTTTTTAGGGTGTTTGTTCCCTTTGGATGTTCTTTCATTAATTGAAACATGACCAAATTCCCCCTGGTTACTCCTCTAGCTGATAAAGCATATCAGGGTTCCTTCTGAATGCTTCTACAGTCAATAAAACCTACTTAGGTACCATCTGGATGCCCTTCCAGGTAAAAAAAAAAATAGCATTGGGAAACAACAGTGTCCTCTGGATGCCCTTTCATTTAATTAACACACAAAGACAGCAACTGGATGTCTTTTTTTGGGGAATACAAAAAGTGTAGATCCCTCTGGATGCCCTTCCTTTAATTGAAACTTGCCCAAAATCCCCCTGGATACTGTGTCAGTTGATATTTCATAACAATTTTCCTCATGAATGCCCTTCCATTGCGTGACACTTGAAACAATCCTCTCTGGATACTCTTCCATTGCATAATACGGCTGCACCTGGCTGTTTGTGACAAAAGAGTGAAACAAATTAAAACCATGCTGGGTGCTTTTACAGTGGATATAGCCTGGTTAGGTGCTACCTGCATGCCTTTCCATTGGATGAAACGCTACACAATGTCCTCTGATTGCCCTTTCATTGAATTAATGAAGCAAGACAGCAACTGGATGTCTTTTTTGGGGAGAAAATTTTTTTTAGATCCATCTGGATGCCCTTCCTTTAATTGAAACTTGCTCAAAATCCCCCTGGATACTCTGTCAGTTGATAGTTCATAACAATTTTCCTCATGAACGGTTTTGATACCATCCAAATGCCATTAAACGACTGAAAGCCATCCTGGATGTTTTACAGCCTGGTTAGGTACTACGTGCATGCCCTTCCATTAGATGAAACACAATACAGTGTCCTCTGGATGCCCTTTGATTTAAAAAATGAAGCAAGACAGCAACTAGATGTCTTTTTTGGGGAGTACAAAAAGTGTAGATCCATCTGGAAGCCCTTCCTTTGATCGAAACTTGCTCAAAGTCTCCCTGGATACTCTGTCGGTTGATATTTTATAACAAGGTTCCTCATGAATGCCTTTCCAGATATTAAAAACTGGTTTGATACCATCCAAATGCCATTAAATGAGTGAGAACCATCCTGTGTGCTTTTCCAGTGGATACAACCTGGTTAGGTGCTACCTGTATGCCCTTCCATTGGATGAGATACAACACAGTGTCCTTTGGATGCCCTTTGATTTAAAAAATGAAGCAGCGTAGCTACTGGATGTCTTTTTGGGGAGTACAAAAAAATAAACCTCCCTCTGGATGCCCTTCCTCCAATTGAAACTGGATCAAAATCCCCCTGGATACACTTCCTCTACACACATATGTATGTTTTACGGTTCCCTCTGGAGGCCTTTACTGGAAAATAAACATAACAGTATTTACCAGGGTGTATACCCAGGGGCTACAATCTGGTTAGGTACCACCTGGATGCCCTGTCATTGAATAAACAACAAAATAGTGAGGAATCTAATGGATGCCCATCCAGGTTGATAGTCATTGTAAAATTTCAGCTCGATGTCTCTCCAGTAGTTAAAACAGTAAGGTGCCATCTGGAGTATAAAGAATATAGTTCTCCCTGGATGCCCTTCCACTGACTCAGACACTTCTCTCTGTTTGGTCTGCTGGTGTTAGCATTTAGCTGAGCAGTGCTGTGCTGATAAATCCTCACATTTCTCTAATTTTAACCTTTATCCCCGTTCGTCCTGAGTGAAACACGTCGAGTTTTTCCCCTGAAAAAGAAACTCAGCGAGAACCCGAGAGTGAGATTTTAAGAGTCGGCACATAAACCAGATGAAACGACATCTCTACAGTAAGCCCGGAGTACCTGACAGTGAAAAGTGACACTGCTACGAGGAGCCACTCCACTCGTATTTTCGGCGGATGATCTCATCCCAGCAGGTCGACTCGCTGCGGCGTACAAATGTCAGAGCGGCTGACAGCTCGACTGTCTTCAAATCTATCTGTCGTTCCCTGTTTCTGTCCGTCTGTCAGCGGAAAGGTCAGCGGCTCAGGAGGCGTGTGCTCCGGCTGATCTCTTCATCACACAGTTCCAGCACTGATATCATCTGTAAATATGTCTCCTCTCTGCAGAGTCCTGACCTCCTCCTGCAGCTCTGCACCGTTTGTCACTCAAAGCCAGAGAGTGGAGTCCACTTCATCTCTGCAAAGGTGCCACATGGACAGTTCCAGCAGAAATAACACGCTCTGATGAACGGGAGATGCTCAGCACTGATTGGAGAGTGTGACACTCTGGACGGGAGGGTTGATGGACTCCACCGGCCAATCAGCTGCATTTTAAAGTGAGCCACATCTTTCAGAGCGACTGAAAACTTAACCCAACTGAGATTCACCTGGTACTTACACCGTCACCTCTACCACTCTACAAGCCTTCCAGCATTTTTATTTGGCTCCTCTTTCACTTTACTTGTCACTGAAGTTAGTGTCTGTTGAATTTCCCTCCCAGGTCTGTTTTAACCTGAATCTCATCAGCAGTNCTCAGCGAGAACCCGAGAGTGAGATTTTAAGAGTCGGCACATAAACCAGATGAAACGACATCTCTACAGTAAGCCCGGAGTACCTGACAGTGAAAAGTGACACTGCTACGAGGAGCCACTCCACTCGTATTTTCGGCGGATGATCTCATCCCAGCAGGTCGACTCGCTGCGGCGTACAAATGTCAGAGCGGCTGACAGCTCGACTGTCTTCAAATCTATCTGTCGTTCCCTGTTTCTGTCCGTCTGTCAGCGGAAAGGTCAGCGGCTCAGGAGGCGTGTGCTCCGGCTGATCTCTTCATCACACAGTTCCAGCACTGATATCATCTGTAAATATGTCTCCTCTCTGCAGAGTCCTGACCTCCTCCTGCAGCTCTGCACCGTTTGTCACTCAAAGCCAGAGAGTGGAGTCCACTTCATCTCTGCAAAGGTGCCACATGGACAGTTCCAGCAGAAATAACACGCTCTGATGAACGGGAGATGCTCAGCACTGATTGGAGAGTGTGACACTCTGGACAGGAGGGTTGATGGACTCCACCGGCCAATCAGCTGCATTTTAAAGTGAGCCACATCTTTCACAGCGACTGAAAACTTAACCCAACTGAGGTTCACCTGCTACTTACACCGTCACCTCTACCACTCTACAAGCCTTCCAGCATTTTTATTTGGCTCCTCTTTCACTTTACTTGTCACTGAAGTTAGTGTCTGTTGAATTTCCCTCCCAGGTCTGTTTTAACCTGAATCTCATCAGCAGTATTTTTTTTTTCCAGTTTCCTTCACGCGTGGAATAGAATAAAATAAACAGTTATATCAAAATTGGTATCATGTCTTATTGCTATGACCCTTGTAAAATTATGCAACAGAACATGTAAAGAGAACTTCCTGATTATAAAAAATATATACATTTCCTCTTTCCTCCTACTTGAGTTAAATTCGGAAAATCATAAAGAAAAGAATGCCTTAAAGAAATATTTAGCTCCCTCTTAGTTATATTCAGTTTTGTAGATCTTACTTTTATAGAAGCCTATTTCCACCAGTTGATGAAATTATAATGAAAACTGGCTTTGTTGAGATTTTTGAAGTCATAATTATGAGATTAAAAAGTCAAAATTATTACAGAAGAAGTTGACTACTTGGGATAAAAAGTCAAAATGTTAAGGTCAAAAGTCAACAATTGGAGATGAGAAGTCAAAATTTTGGGGGTTAAAAGTCATAACTATGAAATGAAAAGTCAACATTTTGGGGTTGAAAGGCATTACTATGAGAAAGAAAAGTCAAAATATTTAGTCAAAGCCATAATTATGAGATAAAAACTCAAAATTTTGGGGTAGAAAATTAAAATTCAAGATAAATATCAAAACTATTCGATCTAAAGTTAACATTTTGGGATAAAAAGCAATTATTATGAAATTAAAAGTCAGAATACCAAGATAAAAAGTCACATTTTGAGATTGAAAGTCAAGAAGTCAGGACAGAAAGTAAAGAGTCAAAGTTTTGAGCTGAAAAGTCAAAATCCGAGATAAAAAGTTTAAAGTATAGGTTTTCTAAACTGGCGGAAATGGACTTCTATAAACTTTGCTGCATAAGCCATTGGCACAAAAGTAAAGAAAAATAGCGAATTGGGCCTTTAGAGCTTCGACCAATCAAAAGAAAGGGGGATTGTGGGATGGGGAGCCTTAAAGAGACAGTGCCTAGAAAGAAGCAAGGGTTTTCTAAAACACTGATGAGAGAAAAACTGGGATTATTTGAGCTGTAAATCGCGTTAAGATTACCATTTGAGGACTGGATGAGTAATTTTATGTTTCATGACGAAGACTAACTACAAGTCAGAGTTGTTTCAGCTCTGATCTGCTGCATTTGTGTCTTTATTTCCTGTTTGAGCTCAATTATGAAACAAAAAACAATGAACAAAAACACTTAACTTAAGCTACGAATGTAAAAATAAATAGATAAAAATGTGCTAAGAGAAAAGACACCTTAAGTTTCCTGAGAGCGTCAGCTTTTAGTCGTACACCTGCTGCTCTCTCGTAACATGCTCTCTCCGTGGTTTGACGGCAGATTGAAAATAATGTTGAGCAGAATTAAAACCTGCTCCCTCACCAGTTATCTGGAGGAATGTTTGCTGGAGTTAAAGTGGCGTGTAATAGGAAACATGAAATTGAAAGAAAATGTACATTTTCATAAACGTGACGCTGGTTTTATGAAGCTGCTGGGAAACGTTGGAGCCTGGAGGAGGAATCATTATTTATAAAATAACTGTGGAGTCTGTGTGTGCATGAGACTCTCTCTCCTCGGGCAGAGGATGAATATGAATGAAGGTTATCACACACATTCAAACACACACAGGCGGCTGTGTGCATGTGTGTGTGTGTTAAAAATAGGTAAACACACAATAACTATCCCGAAATGCAGCAGAAATAAAAGTAAACGTCTGTAAAAGAAAAATTGCAGCTCTGAGACACACACTGATAATGATTCAAAATGCCTGTGTGTGCATGTGTGTGTGTGTGTGTGTGTGTGTGTGTGTGTGTGTGTGTTTTAAGTGTACACCTTTGTGAAACACTGCTTGAACACATCTGTGTGTATGTGACCATGTGCAGAGCTGCTGATAAGACCTGTCCAACTGGTCACTGGCACGTGTGTGTGTGTGTGTGTGTGAGTGCGTGTGTGTGTGTGTGTTTTGAGTGTCTCCCCTGTCGTCCCATCATTCACTCAAACAAAAGGTGAAGAGACGTTAACCTCCCATGCCAAACATTTACGACCTCATGGAAACCTCCAGGTCGTCTTCCTTTACCTTCCTTCATTCCTTCACTTCAGCTCCAAACTTTTACCTTTATTCAACTGAATACACAACAAAGACATTCACCACTTTGTCAACAACTGCGTGAGCAAATAGTCCAACAGTTTAAGAACAATGTTTCTCAACTTTGTCCAACTGCAGGAATTGATGGATTTCATCATCTACAGACCATAATATCATCAAAAGATTCAGAGAATCTGGAGAAATCTCTGCACGTAAGCAGCAAGGCCCAAAACCAACATTGAATGGCCGTGACCTTTGACCCCTCAGGCGGCGCTGCATTAAAAACCCACATCATTGTGTAAAGGATATTAGCACGTGGGCTCAGGAACACTTCAGAAAACCATTGTCAGTTAACACAGTTCATCACTACATCTACAAGTGACAGTTCAAACTCTACCATGCAAAGACAAAGTCACACATCAACAACACACACAAACGCTGCAGAACTCTTTTTGGAAATCATGGACGTGGTGTCCTCTGGGCCAAAGAGGAAAAGGACAATCAGGATTGTTCTCAGGTCAAAGTTGAAAAGCAGCATCTGTGATGGTATGGGGGTGTGTTAGTGCCCATGGCATCATGGGTAAGTGTCCCAGTATCTGTGAAGGCAGCATTAATGCTGAAAGGTACAAACAGGTTTTGGAGCAACATCTGCTGCCATCCAAGACACTTTGTCTTTTTCAGGGACGTCCCTGATTATTTCAGCAAGACAATGAAACCAAGACACATTCTGCTCCTGTTACAACAGTGTGGCTCCGTAGTAGAAGAGTGCAGCTACTAGACTGACCTGTGAATGTGAAAGAATTCCAGCTCCAAAGCTTCAACAATTAGTGTCCTCAGTTCACAGACACTGAACCAGTGTTGTTACAGGAAAGAGGATGAAAAAAACATGCAGTTTGAACAATAAATATCTTGTCTTTGTTGTGTATTCAATTGAACATAAGTTTAACAGGATTTGCAATTCACTGAATTCTGTTTTTATTTACGTTTCACACAACAGCGCAACTTCACTGGAATTGCAGAGAGACTTTTTTAAATTTATTTGTGACCTAGAAATGAAAAATGCAAATGAACACATAGTCATTTGTCATTTCAGAAACATAATTAACGCATTTTGGGATGAAAGATGTCGTTTTTATAAAAGTGACCAAATTCTTTCATTTTAAGCCAAAAAGACCTGAGAGCGAAAAATAAATTAATAAAATGAGTAAGAAAATGAAATTAAGCTGCACAGCAGAAGTCATCTATTGTCCTTTTTTCTTAGACTGTTCCAATTTTTTTCCGTCCATCTTTCAAGTCTCAGTTTTCAGATTTAGAAGAAAATAGAAGCTGTTCTCCACCTGATTCTCTCCTCGTTTGAGTCTCTCTCTCTCTCCGTCTTCCTCTCTCTCAGGACTCTCTCTCCGACAGAAGAGTCACAAACCACATTAACCTTTAAGAGCGTAAAATCAATGTCCTGTTGTTAATTTGTGCTAATTTGCTTCCACTTAGTTTTACAGCGCTCGTCTTCTTACCCAGACTGAATTTGAGAAGCGTCTGTGAGCAGGTCATGAGAACATATGGTCGTTTTTCCACCTGCACGCCTCCAGACGTTCGGCACGCTCTGCGTTTTCAGCGCCCCCTAGGGTCAGATCAGCAGCAGAGAATATCCTGAAGGTTAAGAGCAGGTTTTTTTCTGAGGAAACTGAGACTGAACTCTGTGGGTTTATCCCTCAGCTGGAATAAACTTACATCAACACAGAATAAAACTGTAGATCTGGAGTTTTATCAGACTGTCTTATATTTTTCCCTCCAGCAGCTGTTAAGTTCACGAAGGCTCAAAGTCTTTCCTCAGTCGTCCAATCAAATGAAAGCAAAAAGAATTCAAATTGATTTTCTGCTGGTTGATGGTTTTCATCTGCTTGTTTCTCTTTCTCTCTTGAGATTATTTGAGACACTTTGGTTCACATTACACACCTTGAAGATAGAGTCTGCAGGAATTCTTGTAACTGTTTGTAAACATATCATCAAACTTCTATACCTTTACAAATTTCATAAAACCAGACCCTGAAATCTCTTCTCGAGTTTTTCTGTAAATGAATTTAAAATGTTCCTTGAACCACTGAATATAAGAAAATACAAAAAAAAAACCCAACATTTACAACTACTTTTCCCTTCCCATGCTTGATTTAATTAACTTTAATCCTTTAACAGCTGCGCCCTAAATGCCTGCCTGGACTATTTGCTTATCTTGACCATAAAATGGTCAAAAAACGTCCTGTGAGTCAGTGCTTCGACCCATTTTTTCTGGAGCACGTCAAACTTTCAATACCTGGTGTCCTGTCCAATTTACTGAATGTTATGTGAGAGAAAAACACAAAAATTGTGAATGAATTTTATAGGCTGAGCTGAAAATTGAACCATTAACAAACATATGTACACTGATGTTTATGAGATTTTTTTCTCTTATTCGGTAAAAAAAAGAGGTTTTGACAGATTCACTGGAGGATTTCAGATCTTTGCACAAAAGCAATTTTTTTCTCCTCTTCTTGACGGAAAAACATAAACCGGAAGTGAAGGAGAGAGATATTCAGCCACTCAGGCTTATTGCACAATACAAACAGGTAATGGTACAGTATTTATGAAGACCAGCAACCATTAAAGCATCAAATAACACTCATACAGCAAAAATAAGACTTGAAACACAAGACTTCATGCACTCTTTTACACTCAACGCGTCACACACACGTTCTGGTTTACAGTACACGGTGGGGACGTTACACTGAAACTCGCTCATAATTTACAGAAAAGACTCGGTATATCCTTCGAAATGAGTCACTACACAATTCAAGCATCAAACTGTGCATAAAAGGAAATAAAAACTGGACAGAGAGAGCTTCATTTAACCTGAAATTCATCCCATCTAACGTTATCTTTTCTCACGCGGAGTCGGCGCCGACACATCTGTCGTTAAAAGGTTACGCTTGTATTTTAGCTTTAAGCCCGTGTTTAAACTCAAAATTGTGTTTTAGCATTTTTCCTGTGTTACAGACTTTGTTTTAGCCCGTGATGGCTGGCCAATCAGCAGGAAGGGGATTAAAGAATCAGGGAGCCTTAAAGAGACAGCAGCTAAAACAAAGTGTTTCATAAAGAGGCTGAAATAAGAGTTAATTAAACAGCAGACAGAAAAACAGGCATGTAGACCTGTTTTATCATTTTTATTTCATCTTCATGGTCTTTATCAACATGTTTGAAATGCTAAAACATCCCCCAAAAATGATTAAATACTCTTGAAGAATCTTCTGCGCTCTTCGTAATTCATCAGGCTGCTCACATGGACAAACTTCTCGTGTGTGTGACGTGTGTGAGGAGACAAACTCAGAGGATGTTCTGACCTGATCGTCCCAGGTTTACTCAGAGGTCAAACATGGAAATGGACTTTCAATTACTTCATTAAACGTGAAGAACAAGGAGCAAGAACGTTACGCTGCTCTCAGCCGTCCTTGATGCAAGATCACGTGTAGATGTTCACACTTATGCATCCGTTTTTAAAGCCAGTCTTATTAAAATAATAATAAAACATTTCCATCTTAAACAGAAACTGGAACTGTTGGACTATAAACGAATCCATTCTTTATGATTTCTGCAGCTTCTATCTTTTTATTTCCACCATTCAAACCATAAAAAGGCCGAATTAAAAGCTTTATTTGTGGAGGAGCCAGGACAGATTTGCTCCTCCAGCTCCAGTGAAGTGAGCTGATGCTCAGCCATAACTGGCCTCCAGAGTCCTGCTCCTCCTGCTTGTTTGGACTAAGTGGAAAAATAACATGATTTCTGTCAGGCAATCAAAGAAACCACGGCCAAATTGGCATAAAAAGCAGAACAGAATTTCAGCTTTGATTGGATTGGATTTGAAATGAAGCAATGATTGTGATTATTAAAGGGAATAACAGTTAGAGAAGAGCCAAAGACGAGGGTTTCAAAGTTAAACTACAACAAATAAAATCACTCAGGCTTTAAACTGAGGATGTTGTTGACAAAGTCACATCAAAAACATAATAACAAAGATGATAGAGGACAAATTTATACCCTTCATTCCCATCATGAACACAACTAAGGGAAACCAAGTTTGATTTTCTGGTGTGATAAAAACCAATAACTCCACTTTGGGACTTTCATCCAAAGAAAATTACGAAACTTGAAGGTTTACGACTTTATTCTCCTAAGTTCTCATTCTCCTGAGTTTACAACAGTATTCTCAAAAGGTATGACTTTCTTTTTGTCTGTTTATGGCTTCATTCTTGTGAAATACTGACTTTTTTCTTGTAAATTTCTGACTTTATTCTTCTGAGTTTATGACTTTATTCTTGTAAGTTTACGACTTTTTTTTTAGTCAGTTTATGACTTTATTCCCTTAAGTTAGTGCTTTTATTCGTATAAGTTTACAATTTTATTCTGGTCGGTAAATGACTTTATTTTACTAAGTTTACAACTTTATTCTTGCAAGTTTACAACTTTGTTTTGGTTAGTTTACGGCATTATTCTCTTAAGTTTATGACTTTATTTTTGTCCGTTTATGACTTCATTCTCCTAAAATAATGACTTTATTGTTGTTAATTTCTGACGATGTTCTCATTAGTTTATGACTTTATTCTTGTAAGCTTATGACTTCTTTCTATTCAGTTTACAACTTTCTCCTGGTAAATGTACAGCTTCATTCTTATAAGTCTATGACTTTGTTTTTGTAAGTTTACAATTTTATTATCTTCAGTTTATGACTTTGTTTTTATAATTTAAAGACTTTTCTCCGGTAAGTTTATGACTTTATTTTACTAAGTTTACAACTTCATTCTTGTAAAATTATGACTGCAAGAATAAAGTTGTTAACTTGTAAGAATACAAATTTATGACTTTATTCTTGTAGGTTTATGACTTTTTTAAGAGTACAAGAGGGAGGAAGAGGGGAAAAAAAGCAAATACCATTCTAGTCTCCTGTAGGGGTGGCCCAGTGTGGGATAAGGAAAAAAACCCTCAGCACAAAAACATAATAAATCTGATCCCTCTTATGTGCATTATTGGCACACAACACTCGCCAACAGCCACACTAACGCTGTGGGATTATAAAAACCAATAAGTTCACACAGTTTATACATTAAATCATGAACAAACACGGAGCCAAACTCACCTGCTACACCCGGATAAAGGAGAGGATGCTGGGAGCTCCGGCAGGTTAATTCATTATCAATCAGCTCCCAGGTTCCCCTGCAGCTGTGGGGGCGTAACCCGCTCATCAGACGCTTACATCAGTCCCGTAAAGATCCTCGACCCTCAGAGAGGAGCCGGCGTGGACCTACAGAGCGCTCCTGACTGCTGGTGGTCGCACGGCGTTATCCATAATGCATCTGTCCCCTGAGGGGGGTCTGTCTGGCAGAGGAGGAGAATATGAGCGAGCAGACAAAGTTTCTGAACCCTCTGTGATTCTGATCCATTATGGATTTCAGGGCCGGGCTCAGAGCGCAGCGTGGCTCTGATTTATCTTCATGAGATGCTGCAACAACAAGGAGAGGCCGAGTCGTGTGCTGCTTCCCAGGCAGGATCACACTACACACACACACACACACACACACATGCTCTGCACGGGCTCGTCAATGACACACAAGACGGGAAAATCACGCACAGATATTTGCACTTGAAGATGAGGTGGTCACCTGTCAGTCAGAGCAGCAGGTGAGGAAACGCACTCAGAAAACCAAACACAGAGAACGATGCAAAATCACAGGTGAATCAGACTCACCTGAAGATCTTTGTCTGCTCTGACCTGCTTTTTACAAACTCAAGGTGCCAGCCAAACCTTTAGTATTGTGACGTGAAAGCAGTGATTTCTGGGGGTCGTCAAATCCTTTTGGAAAAAATGCATCCGATTTTAAATCACAAAATTTCAGGCAGCTTGTTTTAGTTGTTTCCTGCTTCATTTCATCTTGTATCAGCTGAGTTTGTATAATCTGAACTGCAGTGTTTTACCTGAACGAGTGCAATGAGCAATTCACATTTTACACAACTTATCTTTTTATTCTTAATTTAAGCCACAGTCAACCGACCAGTCCAATCAGTATAAAGGAGTAAAAAAAAACATTTCTTGTTTGAAGACATTATTTGCATTTCAAGAAACTTGACAAGCACATTTGTGTGATTTTTTTTACTTGTTTCAACTTGAAATCAGTCAATATTCTGGGCTTGTCAGTTGAATGTGGCGCAATATTCAGAATAAAAAGACAAATCAATCAAATTCAAGGTTTTTTCTGTAAAAGGAACAGAAAACACATTTGAAAACAGGTTGAATTTCATTTTCTGTTTCTAAAATTTCATAAAATGTTATAAAGCAGAAACAAAAAAGAGCTTTTTTTTTTCATTTGGTGTGACAGGAAGCTGTCAGTTGTTGAGTTACAGTTCTTCTAAAGTTCTTTCTACATCAGTAGTGTTTGGAAAATCAGATAAAAAGAAAGAGTTTTTCATGATCTACATCTACTTAACCCTTTAGGCACCATAATTTTTTTTTCAATGAAATCTTCAGTTTGAAATCACTACTTCAAAAGGTTGTAGCTTTAAAATGGTTAGAGATATCGGCAAACTGTGAATGAGAATCATCAATGTGAGCCAAAGTTTGTGATGGGAGTAAATTCACTCATAGGATTTGCATATTTTCAGATAAGAAAATAAAATTAAAAACAAAACAGGAGTGCTTACTTGATTGTCAATTCAAAATTTACGTTTTTTTTTGTTTTAGCCTTTAGTTTGTGTTACAGCCTTTAGTTAGTGTTTTATCCTCAAGTTGGTGTTTTAGTCCAAGTTGGTGTTTTAGCCTTTAGTTGGTGTTAAAGCCAGTAGCTTTTTTTTTAGCCTTTCCGTAGCCAATTATTTATATGCTCTTTGTTTAGAAATGAACCACAACTGTAGTTTTGTATCAGGTGAAATCATTTGTCAGTTTCCTCTCAGTTTTCTTGACTGGTTAGTGTAGTGCAAGGAGGTTTATTTGTAACAATCAAGCATCAACAATGGTTCTTTAGTGGTAAAATATAGTGAAGAATTTCACATTTGTGTTGCATCTTACAGGAAAAGTCTTTCATTTTTCTTTCCTGTGAGTTCGACCTCATGTTAAGCAAACCTTCCTTCTTCACTCCTGCAGCTGTAGCTCCAGCATGAATAAGCTCCTGTGTGCAGAGCGATGTGAGCGCGGCTTCACAGGTCTACAGGAGAATATATTACATGCATGAGTGACATATAGGTTTTTCTAATGTATTCAGACAGGACTTTGCTGCACCGCTCTGAAAAAAAAACAGCCTCTGACAGGAACTTCAAAGTGCGTGTTAATTAAAAGTGGAATAACCATGCTTGGTATTTTCTTTCCTCCTAAAGATAAATTTCTACCTAAATGTCAAACACAACATACAAAACTCTGCAGAGACTGATTCCACAGCTTCTCACCGCAGGTTTAAAGCACTTTTCTTCATTACTGGGCGTAATTTGGATTCACAATGGTCCAGGGACGATCAACCCGTCTGTGTCATTTAATTATGGCTGTATGAAATGAGAGTTTTTCCTGCCGTCCTCCTTTAATGTTTCCTGGAATTGATAAGAGAGAGGAAGCTCATCACATTACACTGCAGAGCTCTGATCCTCCTTTGTTGCAGCTCACTCGCACTAATGGGCCTCATCAGCGTCACAGGCAGATACTCGACTATTAGCCGGGAAGAGACAGAAGTCGTAATGGGAAAGACGGGGAAGAGAGCAAGGTGGGAGGTAGAGAGGTAAAGAGGGAAGGAAGTGCCAACAAATGGGAAACAGAGAGGAAGAAGGAAGAAATTTACATTCAGGGTTTGAAATTATATTTGCTCCGGTAAACGCTCATGTCGTCAAACAGAAGATTGATAAGTGTCTGATGTTCAGGCAGTTAGAGGAAAACTTTCAAACCTAAAATGTCCAAAATAATTTACCCAGGTTGTCATTCTCACACATAAATTGTTGCCTTTCGAAGGAAAACGTCAGAGTAAGTTCAGGAGGCAGATTTTCAGTTGAAACAAAGTCGGAGTTTAAAGCTCACAGAAAAAGAATGACGCAGCAAACGAACCGTAACCTGCTTCATCTGGAGGTCAAACATGAAACTGTAGCTCTAACGCGTGATCATTATATGATTCTGATAAATTTCAGATCATTACAATAATCAGCCGTGAGCATATTTAACCCTTTAAGCCCCAAAGTCGCAAAATTATGACAAGCAACAGAACGTAAAGCTGCCAACAAAAGCATCCATTTTTCATATTGTGCAACTGGGGATACCCTTTCAAATTAAAAGCACGTGGTGCAGTATGACAAGTGTGCAGAATTTAGAAAAACACGATGCGAAGACCACAACACAACAGAAGTGTTACCAGAGGACACTTAAAAATTATGCACACGTCCAGACAAACTTGTTGTTTAATTCTTTCTTACGTTTCATTTCACTCTGGACATTTTGGACGATGTTAAATCAATCATTTAATCTGCTAAATTTATCTGCAGACACTTAACAGAGGAAAACAACCATGAACAAATCATTTGGCAGAGCTGGCTGTTGAACGTAAGCCATGACATATGTCAATCATATGCATCAAATCTCCAAAGATACCAAACCATGAGACAAGTTTGCAGAGATTTCTCCAGATTCTCTGAATCTTTTGATGATATTATGGTCTGTAAATGATGAAATCCATCAATTCCTGCAGTTGGACAAAGTTGAGAAACATTGTTCTTAAACTTTATACGGCCATACTTGGTCTGCTGCCCTCCTACATCTGTGATTTACTCACAAGGAGAACTTTGGATTCTTATTCATTGCGTTCGAATGATCAACCGTTGCTCTGTGTTCCACAAGTTCGCACAGAACTGGGAAAAAAGTCTTTCTCTTACGCTGCTCCCACAACATGGAACACACTGCAGAAAACCTGGAAGCTACCAAATCTAATTTCTTTAAATGCTTTTAAAACCAGACTGAGAGCACTTGAGGTCAACTCATCTCAATGTCATTGTTTTTTATCATTGTGTGTCATTTTATTAGTTTTCTCTGTCTGTAACTTATTGCTGCCTCTTGGCCAGGACTCCCTTGAAAAAGAGGTTTTTAATCTCAATGGGACTTTCCTGGTAAAATAAAGGATAAATAAATAATTTAAAAAAAACTGTTGGACTATTTGCTCACGCAATTGTTGACAAAGTGGTGAACCTGGCTCCATCTTTGCTTGTGAAGGACTGAGCCTTTTGGGGATGATGCTCCTTTTATACCCAATCATGACGCTCACCTGTTTAAATCAACCTGTTCACCTGTGGAATGATCCAAACAGATGTTTTTTTTTCAGCATCAGCAACTTTAACAGACTTTTGATGCAGCATCAAATTCATAATGAGTGAATATTTGTACATAAGAAGAAGTAGGAGAAGACGCCCAGAGTGATTTTGTTGTGTTTTTTTCTGCAGTTCTGACTCGTTCAGATCCTCAGAAATACATATTTACTCTCCCACACAGCGCGGTGCTCACACCACTTCGGTATTGTTCAAGTATTTGTTTGAAATCTTGTTGAAAGAGCAAATTGAAAGAGAGCAGGACTGAAGCCAAAGAGCCAGAGGAGAAAAACAGAGCTTCAGTTCTCTGGGTGGAACAGATGAACAGACACTTTGAGAGAAGCCCAGCACTCCCCTGGTACAAAAGCACATCCAGCCTCCAAATCCATCCTCATTAGTTTCCCATGATGAGTTTAATGAGCACCTCGTTGGGAAGGTTTGGCTTGGCCCGCCGTCCTCTGGGTCCTCTGGCATCACAGGCCCCAGAGCCCACAGATAGCAAAAGCTGATGAAGCGACATCCATCATCAA
Source organism: Thalassoma bifasciatum (assembly GCA_008086565.1). Taxonomy (NCBI): domain Eukaryota; kingdom Metazoa; phylum Chordata; class Actinopteri; order Labriformes; family Labridae; genus Thalassoma; species Thalassoma bifasciatum. The sequence continues at coordinate 37,396 of RPOG01004735.1, forward strand.
ACAGAGGCGAGAAGAGACGACGGAGGAGCGACGGGAAAGGGGAAACTAAATGTAGACGGAGAGAGTAAGAAAGAGAAGAAAAGCAGACGGAGCTGAGAGAAAACCTCCCGGTGGATGAGGTGGAGGAGAAAGCTCATGATTAGCAAAGCTGCATCCATCATCCTGCAGAGGAGAGAGGAGGTGAGGAGGAGAAGGAGAAACAGCTGGACTGACACACACAGCGAGGAGAGAAATCACATTTTCATGACAGAATGCAATAAAGCCTGTGCAAAGATTATGATGTAACACGGCGCCTGGCAGACAGTGATGGAGGAGAAAACAACGCAGCACAAAAGTGGCAAATATTTGCTTACTAAATGTGTAAAAACAGAGCGCGTTCACTCCACTTTCAGCTCCCTGTAAATATTTTTTAGGAGCCAGCTTGTGTAGTAAATATTGATCGGCTGTGTCAGCTGAACAGGACTCGCTCCACATACAAAACTAATGTCCCTGTGTCAGTTATTGGAAATGTATCAGCCGCGGTGAAAAATGGGCATCCAGTTGAAGCACTTTTATCCATCTTTCAGTTTCTGCAGATCCAACTCTCAGCGGGTTACACAAGGCAACCCAAACACCGCTGACACCTCGTTCTCCTCATCCTCCTCCTGGAACTCCAAACACTTCAAATTCCTTCACATTTTCAGAGCTGTTTTCAGTCTCAACGCTAAGTTGAGGGATTATTTATGTGCATTTGCATCAGCTAAACACTATCAGTAAATGTACAGCTTTCCAGAAATGTCAGTTTGTGTGTGTGTAAAACCACAGAAACAGGACTAACTTCAGTCCTGCTCCCAGATACTTTAGGTTTTTACACAACAACTTATGAGACTTAATGACTGCAAAGACAACAAAGCTCCAGTGTCCACAGCTGCCACATTAAGAGAGGAGATGTGAGGATTGATACTGAAACACCGTCACCTCCGATACCTGATCGTTATGCTCTGAAATCAGTTCTCAAATCAAAATATTGACACTTTAGATATTTGAGGTAAAGTTTATCATGGAGAGGAACAAAGGAAAGAAACTAAACTATTGAGATTTTGTCTAAATGAAATGTGGTTGGTGAGAACTACTTTTTCTTTCACATGTGTGAGTGTGGAAGGTGTAAGTGCAAAATGTGTCAGTGTGAAATGTTCAAGTGTGGAAGTAATTATTGACATAATGTGTAAGTGCAGTATGTGTAAGTGTGGAAGGTGTGCGTGAGAAATGCTTGAGTACAGAATGCATATGTGCAAATTGAGTACGTGTGGAAGGCATAAGTGCAAAATGTGAAGGTACTGAATGTGTAAGTGCAAAATGCCTGAGTGCAGAATGTGTAAGTGTGAAAGCTGTAAGTGCAAAATGTGTAAGTGTGAAAGCTGTAAGTGCAAAATGTGTAAGTGCAGAATGTTCAAGTATGAAAGACATTATATTCACATTATGTGTAAGTGCAGTATGTGTAAATGTGGAAGGCGCAAGTGCAAAATGTGAAGGTGCTGAATGCATTTGTGCAAAATGCTGGAGTGCAGAATACGTTTGTAGGAAATGCAAAACTGTGGAAGGTGTAAGTGCAAAATGTGTAAGTGTGGAAAGTGCAAGTGCAAAATGTGTAAGTGCAGAACTTGTAAGTGCAAAATGTGTAAGTGCAGAATGAGTAAGTACTGAATGCATACGTCCGAAATGCATAACTGGAAGGTGTCAGTGCAAAATGTGTAAGTGCAGAATGTTTAAGTGTATTATTATTATCTATTATTCACAAAATGTGTAAGTGTAACATTTGTCAGTGTGGAAGGCGCAAGTGCAAAATGTGTAAGTGCAGAATACGTTTGTAGGAAATGCAAAACTGTGGAAGGTGTAAGTGCAAAATGTGAAAGTGCAGAATGTGTAAGTGTGGAAGGCGCAAGTGCAAAATGCCTGAGTGCAGAATACGTTTGTAGGAAATGCATGACTGTGGAAGGTGTAAGTGCAAAATTTGGAAGTGCAGAATTTGTAAGTGTGGAAGATTTTTTTCCCATAATATGTAAGTGCAGTACGTGTAATAGTGGAAGACGCAAGTGCAAAATGTGTAAGTGCGAAGAGAACTAAGCGTCAGCCAGATGGCATGGCACCCTGTTTCATTCTCTAAGGAGAAAGAGTACAAGAGGGAGGAAGAGGGGGAAAAAAGCAAATTGCAAACTTGGCTCCTGCAGGAGGGCAAAGGGTGAAGTTAAGAAAAAAAACACCTCAGTACAAAAACAACATAAAAAACCATTACAACAAAACTGGAGGAGGCGACACATCAACCCAGTCAAGGTGCTCATCAGCGTCATAGAAAAATGGGTTGTTAATGAGGATTTATTATCATATTGGTAAAATTAAAATTGCTGCCAAACAGAAAGAAGAGATCAACTTGATGCAGATTCACCATTCTCAGAATCACCCTGACACTTACAGTTTAGTTCATGGACGAGTTTTTACTTTTACCTGCAGGAAATTCCAACAATCAAACCATAAGTGAAGCTATGTCCACAAGCACATGGTTAACGGCATTGTGGGTAAATAACCATTGTGCTGCAACCATTAGGTCTCCATAAAAGCAGCAGCAGCATCAGCCCACACATCTCCAGGGTTAAGAATCTAAAGTGCGTCTCTAATGCTGTTCCATGTTCATAAAGTAATTAAGTATTTGCAGATTTCACCGATGGGTTTCAATTTACCAAAGTGCTGGAGATAATTGTATTGCCAACCTCTAAATGAAGTTATAAAACGGAGGATTGCTGCGACCATTTTCTCCAATCTCATGGGCTTCTTGTGCCTGATAGAGTGAACAGAAGTGCCATTACAGCCCTGCTGGATTGGTTGGAATTAAAAGAGATGTTTGTCATTGCCCGAGAAGTCGAGCAATCACTAAGCAAAGCAAATTCAAGTATCAGGCTTCGAGCGGGAAACACGCTGAGACGAACGGATGAAAGGAGCAGAAAACAGAGTGATGGACAAAGAAAATAAAGAAGCATGTGAGTGAGATTACCTCTGAGCAGCTTGTGCCGCCTGAGAAAAAAA
>RPOG01004736.1:0-40449 GCA_008086565.1 Thalassoma bifasciatum
GCATTACAGAGGAGTTTCACAGCAGATGAAAGATGGTCTGATGTAATAAAGTGTTTGATACCTACAGAGCTGATCAGGTTTTGACATCCAGCAGGATGGGGAAGGTCAGTCCATTCACAGGCGGAAATTTAGTGCTGGAAGACTAAACACTGTGGTTTTAAAATACATGCATTTGGCAATAAAGACAGTGCTCTGGATCTCAAACCAGACACGATACAAATGAAACTATTTTTCTTTAATCTTGCAACAACTACAAATTTCGTCTGCAGATGTGAGATTCCCTGATCTCTCGTGAAAAAAGTGTGAGACAGTGTTGTTGTTAAACATGTGGTTATCGTTAAATTGTGGTAATGACTTCAAACTATAATGATGCACACATTTAAAGATCAACATTTGGCTCTTCGTGAGGCCAACAACAACTAAAGTCAAAATCATTCACAATGGGACTTTCCATGCGGGACATCCCTACAACATCCTCTTCTGTGTAACAAATCTATATGATTATGATTATATCGTTGAAACTGGAACAATTAGTCTTCCCCACTTTCTCGTTTTTGAGCCTTTTTCTGAGCCAGTTCTCAACAATGGATTTCCATTTGACAAAAGAGAAAAGGACAGGATCTGTTTAAGGTCCGGGGCTGTGTTCAAAACACCATTAAACTTTCATCTCCATGACCTTGAATTCAACCATGAATTACAAAACCTCTCCTGGTGTAGACGTTTCATTTCACCCCTAAATGGAAACAGATTTGTATGCAGGGCTGTGAGAAATAGTGAAATGAGGGTTATGAATAAAATATAAGGAACCTGTGCAGCAAAATGTGTTTGTCATACACGTATGGAGAGACGATCGCAAAAGCTTCTGTCTCAACGACTTGAGATCTCTGTCCCATGGGAAAGACTTTATTGTTTGGTGATACCTGGATGACTTTAGTGTGACCTTCAAGGAACCTGCAGATGAAAAAATATCCACATTGTCCCTCCCTCATAAAAAAGTCCAGTTGTTTTTTGCATTTCAAATCGAGATAAACAAATAAATGAAATATTCACTTAAGTAAACTAGCATTGAAAGTAATCACTTCTATTTTTTCACACAAATTGGCCCATTTCATCTTGTTGACAGTGTTGGATTTCTTTTTGTAGGCCTGAAATTGCCTGAAATACACAATATGCATCTGCAGTCCAGCCCCTCTCCATTGCGTATTGACAGCAACCGTCAACTCAGACCAGCTGCATGTTCAGTCTGGCGAGCCACATGGCTGTCAGAAAGCTGTGGAAAGTTCCCGCATTTTCAACTCCACTGATGAGTCGGTCTTCACTTATGTTGGGCTGTAAAACCTTGAACCTGTTGATTCTTGAGCTGGCTCTGCTGATTATGTCTGTTGATTGCTGCAGTAGGCAAGTTAAATACAATTTGATTTTGGCACAGATTGTTTTATTTTGTAAGTCAGAGGCCCTTTAAGGTAGTTTCATCACTGCATCACTCCCTGTCCAGCTTGATTCCCTACAGCGAATTGACGGCAAAATAGGTTGCATCAGGTGTTGCATCAGAGTCACTGATGAGAACTAGTGTCAGCCTTTTTACAAGCCACAACAGACATTTAGTTTCCTGATTAAATATCAGAGATCTCTGCATGCAGTCCACAGCAGAACAGATTCTTAAGATGATCCGAAGCGGAATAATTAGCTAAAAATGTAATGGCTTTTCTATTACAGGTTCATTAACTGCTTTGCTGACGGTCTCATGCAACAGTCAACAGTCAGTGTCTATGAGTGACCTACTTGAACTCAAATGACTCATTGAAATTAAACTCATCAGAAAAATGAACGGTTGGACATAAATGGGAATGATCAGAGCAGTGACCACTTATAATGTTTACATATTATACGGTCTCTTTATGTCTAATTGAGTCAATTTAGTTTTTATCAAATAACTTCAAGAGAGATTATGCCACTGTACTTTTTTTATTAATGACAAATTAATATACAGTACAGGCCAAAGGTTTGGACACACCTTCTCATTCAATTTGCGTTGTCTTTATTTTCATGACTATTTACTGGACTGATTGACCTTCATTTCTTCATGTAATTATGGCCACTCGTTTTTCTTTAGTTAGCTGATTGTTTCTAACCATAATATGAAATTTTGTCCAAGAGTTGTCCAATAGGGCTGACGGCTTTGTATTAACCTGACTTCTGCACAACACAACTAATGGTCCCAACCCCATTGATAAAGCCAGAAATTCCACTAATTAACCCTGATAAGGCACAGCTGTGAAGAGAAAACCATTTCAGGTGACGACCTCTTGAAGCTCATCGAGAGAATGTCAAGAGTGTGCAAAGGAGTAATCAGAGTAAAGGGTGGTTATTTTGGAGAAACTAGGATATAAACCATGTTTTCAGTTAATTCACCTTTTTTTTTGTTAAGTACATAACTCCACATGTGTTCATTCATAGTTTTGATGCCTTCAGTGAGAATCTACAATGGAAATAGTTATGAAAATAAAAAGTACTCATTGAATGAGAAAGTGTGTCCAAACTTTTGGCCTGCACTGTACACACAATATATCCCTGAACAAAAAAACTGCTCAACAGTAAACCTGCCCTGCTTTTAAAGTTAGATATTGAAAAAAAATCTAAATTTTTACCACAGTCTACAGTACTCATGTCCAGAGTACCAAAGGGAAGTACTTCCCTGTTTTGATATTTGGACTTCCCCTGATCAAAAAACAAGTGGTTATTTCATTTCATGTGAGACTTCAAAAATTAAGATAGAAATTTACACATCATAGAAAAGTTCAAAAGACATTGTGCGCGGGGGAACCAGAGGTGAAAGTCAATGCTCTTGTCGGAAACACATCACCACCTGATCCATGCTCTTAATTTGAAAAGGCATTTCCTGTCGCACAATCCTTAAAATAAATGTGTTTGGTTCCTGTCATCTGAGGTTTTGTTTCTAAGAAAATGGAAAAATAGAAAATGTCAATCAACTGGTTTTTAAAAGTGCTTTGAAAAAAGAAAATAGTTGTGAATTTCAATTTTCATTTTTTAAATTGTAAAATGAAAATCAGAACACTTGTTAATTTGTTCCAACATCCTGTTCTGAACAGTGAAGTGACACATGAGCACCCAGCAGAAATGGGATTGCTGTGTATTACTTGCGATTAACAACCTTTAAGAAATATGACCTTTGAAAGTATGATCCATCATTCAACAACCTGGAGACACTCGTGTTGGCTCAGGAGATGAGACGTTTCCTCTACAGCTCAAAATACACTCAGAGATGCCAAGAGAGCATACACGCTGCAGTATGTCCATACACATGAAGACATTGTCATGGGCCTGATATGAGCATGATGATGTTCGTGATGTAAAGAAGTTCAGATTCATGGCTCCATTAAATCTAGACTCTTAATCTAATCTCATTTTGGCCTCACTGCTGATGCCATCTTTGAAGAAGTGAATAAATAACTGTCTTTTCCTCCTTTTACACTTTGCTGTTCAGCTTTAACAACTCTCTCAGAAAGTATTTCCACAGGTTCCCGCTCCCTGTTGTCTCTCTCTTCGTGTATCTGACTCTTTTTGTCCCATGAGTGTTGAGGTTTGCACTCACAGACAAAGAAGAAAACAATGCTGGTTTAAAGTTGCGGTGAAACTTGTTTTTTTCCCTTTTATTTGCTTTCTTCCCCACTTACTCCATTTCACGATCCTCAGGGTCTGGGCTCCATCCCAGCATGCACTTGGTGGGAAGTCAGGTTGTGGCAGAGTTTGATTTAAACAGTCTGAGGTCTGGATTTTACAGCAGTCTGTGTCTAAACAGACAAGCAAACACGCATAACCACTTCCTTTACAGTCCTTCAGGGACAGTTTCTTCAGTCATTTAGTAATGGATACACCGCACTTCAAAATGGAGACACACATTGACACCGAACTTAAATCATGAAATAGCGCTCTATTATTAACTGTTCTGAGTTTTGCTGAGACATAACCACAGATGACCAAAAAAGGATCGACATGTGTGACTGATTTCTGGGTTTCTTTAACTTCGTCTAAGCCTTTTAAACTAGGGTTAGTTGCAAAACACAGGAAAAGCGTGATTCAGGTTTGACCCTGAGGTGAGGTTGGGTGCTCCCCAACAAAGTGGTTGATGACTGATCTCTGTGAAACACACACATTTTCACACACGCATTCACACATTTCGATCAGCTGCTGGTGGGGAGCCCAGACGAACATTGGAGACCAAACAGCTGCTCTCACATATCACCTTTCCCAGCTGAGCCGTGGGGCAGCGCTCTGATGTCCGTGTAGCTACAGGGAGGAAATGTCACGCTTCCCCACTGAATGTTAATCAAGTCACCAAAACAAAATGCCACAGAGCCAGAACAATACGCAGGAATCCTGTAATGATACTGTAATGACGGTCTGATCTCTTCTTTATTACAACAGGAGATAAAACACTGGAGCACTTAAGAGCACGATTACATTATGTAAAGTCATTAATTTGCCATTTTCTCCTGGAAGAGAACAGACAGAATAATTGTCTTAATTTGTTCATTTTGATACACAAACGCAATGTAATCTAATAACACACAATCTTCCTGATTACTACAACCCAGACTATCTGATCCTTATTTTCTCTCAACTCTATATTGCATTATACTTGGAACCATTATCCCAAGTAATTCATCCAGGTTAAATTCCATCCACTTAAAATTAAAACTGAGAACCTGTCCAAGTGGACTGATTAATGACTCTGCAGCAGAAGAGGCCATTACACACAGAGAGCTAATAGCTCTGCACTCTTTCAGCAGACAGTGACGTTTCACTTCTTCGGTTCGTCTGCAGCTTTTGTAGAAGAAGAAGGATTGTTTAAGTGGATTATGTTGCCTCATCTCCATTCATTTATAAACACATACCAGAGAAATGAGCGAGACTTTCTGATTAGCCAGCTCAGCTCTGCTATTTCTGAGAGCTTGCAGTTCTTTTTCAGGGAATTTGTACTGCCTGTGTGTTAGATTTGCTCAGACATCTTTCCTACAGATGCAGCATCAGTTTGTTGTTTGTGGATATTGACTACATTTATTGAACATGTTTTAATGATAAGGTTTATAAAGTAATTTTGCTACGCAGGCAGAAAAGAGTTGAGATGAGTCCGATGTTTTTACCATGTGGTTGAGTTCAGTGTCATTACAATTTGGTAAAGTAAACCCTGATCTTGGATGGTACTCTTCAGCACTTCTCTCAGGCTCATTATTAATGTCATGGTGAGATCTTCCTGTCTGTTGCTATGAGTATTGTATCTTATCTGTGTGATTCACATGCAAAAAAATCTGTCAAGTTTCTGAATGTAAACACCCGCACATAACAGTTTTTAAAAAAATGTTTGCTTAATGATGGTCTTAGCACCAAAACGTTGTTAATAAACTAAGATTCTTTTCAAGTTTTGACTGTGTGCGGGTGTTTACATTCAACATCATTGCTGGATACCTGCTTGCTGACACACCCGTCCATAAAATAGATGTGCGAAGTTACCTCCTATTTTGAAAATCTGTAAAGTAAAAGTCTATTTTTTTCCTTAGAGTCTTGTTTAGATCTAGGCCAAAACCCCTTAAAATAAAGCTCTATTTCCACAAAGTGGTAATGGTTTTCAATCCTACAAAATTTAGTATTGCTCCAAGTAAATACATGGCCAGTATTTCTGATACCAATACTGATATTGATACTAGTCACATAGAAAAGCAGCTTGTCAAGAATAATCAACACACAACCTCTAAAACTCATGTTTCTTTTCATGAATAAGAGTAAATCATTAATTTTTCAACCAGAAAATAACCATATGCTTTAAAATTGCTGCTTTGTTGTAAAACAGCAAATCTGAATGTTTATCAATATCAACAGTTATTATCTTCCAGCATTAAATTTATCATTTCAATCACTCACTGGTCAATTATATTTCAGAAATCAGCAATATGCTGATAATTTTGAGTATTAATCTCATCATGCAAGTGTAGATCAATAATGATACCAAAGTTGGTGTCAATATTTTGGATTGCTCCGCCCACTGTACCAAGTGGCTTAGTTCAGTTCATCTTGGTGCAGCACACATTTTGTGGCGTTCCTTTTGACCTAAACAGGGACAGGTCCCTAAATTATTGACCTGTACCGTCCCTCGTTTTTGTAACCTTTTGTTGGGATGCCAGACACACTGATCCAACCCCTGAGGGTGGAGCTAGAAAAATTGCAGGTCATTGGTCAGAATGGATCAAACGAAGAACAACACATAACTTGACTCGTGAAGATATATTTCTTTTTGTTTGGAAAAAGGAAATTTGAGTGATGAATTACTGAATGTCTGCCGTCATTTCTTTTTAATTACTGTATCACATCTTTCTTCTTTGTTCAGCACTGCTGTGCTGTCACACTGTTACATAAATGATGCAGCTTTCAGTTTACATGCAACTTACTAAGAGGGAAATGTTTGGCTGCGGAAATGCAAACAGGATTGGGCTTTCATAATCCAACCTGTACACAACTGTACTGATCCATACTATACTGGCTGTTAATACATGAGGGTCTGTTTTGGCTTTAAATCAACTTAATGTATTAAATTAGAGCCAAATTATAGCATAAAATCACTTCTGGGATGCTTTTCTGAGTAAAATCCAATTGTTTTCTTTGGAGAGTCTCTCTTTCTTGAAACAAAATGCTTTGATTTGAAGTTATGACAAGGCAAGTAATTTGGTTATTGAGCAACACCGAGGTTGTAAGGAGTTGCCTCAAAATGTTGGTTGGAAGTAGGCTAAGTTAGTTATTTAATTACATTATTTGGCAGGAAACAAATTGTGCATCTCTTTCTCCTGTTACATCCATCTCTGAGCACCTCTTTCTGCTCAGTTGGTGCCTGTATGAAGCTCCACGTCATACTTTAACAAGTTTGTTTACGTAGAAGACCAACTCCTTTAGAATACTTGAAGGTATTTACCGTGATGGATAAAAATGTAAACCAAACACATTCATGACTCATAAATGTAAACACAGGGAAGAACAGGAGTAAAATGATAGACTCCAGTCCCTGAGGAGGAGGTGAGTGTGGCACTGCAGAGGAGCAGGTGTGTGTAAGGAGCTGTGGAGCATCGTGAGCAAGAAAAGAGAGAAGCTGTAAGTAATAATGAGCAATAATGAACAATAATGAGCGAACATTACCTCGATCAAGCAGCAAGAGACCTGGAACACACTGTGTGAGCCTGAAGTCGGGATAAATTACAGCCCAATCATACTTTGTTTGCTGCGCAGTGTTCAAGGATCAGGAGGGTCTGATCAGCTGCTCCTCAGTGGTCGGATAAATTACTGGTCAGCTAACTGCACCATTTCACACAGTTTAAGTAGAGGAGGAGAGTGAGATATATCCAGTGTTTTCCTGCATCATGCTCAAAAACATCCTAGAATCCGTGACATACTCTCAACCTGGATTTGAGAAACAACTGATGTGATACCAGAAATGAAAAGAAAACTATTCACTTAATAAAAAATAAAAATAAAAACAGTTGTCAGGTTTTGTACTAACAAAATACAATCTTCTTCAACCTTTATTCAATTGAATACACTCCAGAGACAAGACAGCTATGATTCAAACTCATAAACTGTGTTGGGGGGTGTTTTTTTTTTTATATTCACTGTAACACACATATTTTACACTTGCAGCATAATCCAAAAAAGCTGGAACAGGGTCAACAAAAGACTCAGTACAAAAATACCTGTTTGGTACATTTTGTAGATGAACACCTTCATTAGAAACAAGTGAATGTCATGACTGGAAAAAAAAGGCTCAGGTGTTAAGGATGGGGCGAGGTTCCCCACTTTGTAAACAACTGTGTGAGCAAATAATCCAGCAGTTTAAAAATGTTTCTCATCATACAATTGCAAGGAATTTTATCATCTACAGTCCATAATATCATCAAAATAAGGAAGTTGAATACATGACACTGGATAGACAAGTTGATAAAACGTCCAAATATTGATAGGGATGGGTATCAAGAACCTGTTAAGAATTGATAAGAAATAATTTAATCCATTGATATCTACAGCCTTTTTGCTTAACAATTGTTTTATCAATCATTTTTCTCAGCTGAAGATACCATCAGCTCTGAAAGACTGAAGACTCGTCTAGAGTAAGAAGATTTGCTTTATCTACTTAAAACTCAATAAATTGTTGACGGAGCCTGTTATGTCACCTGTAGTACTCAGAAAATTTACAGCAGGAATCGATAAAGGGATGGATAAAGAATCGGATTGATAAGCGGAATCAATATGGTATTGGTATCAATAAAATCTTATCAACACCCATCCGTAGATATTAATGATGTCACTCATCAATATAACTGATGCATTACATTTTTGCACAAGTGAAAAATTTTGCGCATATTAAACCAAATAAAGAAGACACTGCATATGAGTGAAAAACTATTTCACATTGTAATAAAGCTGAACAAGCTAAAGAAATGAACTATAATTTATTGCACATAGGACTGCATGTATTGATATTGCACTGTATAATAAGAATAATACAGACTTATTTTTTTAGGCTTTGGTTGCCTTCAGAAACTTTGGATCTTGGGTTTACCTTGTAAATGCATCTATAATGGAAACAGACTTCACATTGGAGTAAATAAAATGTTTTATATAGTGATTTAGAGAGTCAGAGGTATTCAAAGATTGGGACAAAAGAGCACAGAGTTCATCAGAAACCTGTAATTGTTTGTTACTGTTTTGATCACATAAACAGAATGGTTTCAGTATTTCATGTTAATGCTTCATCTTGAAACCAAACAGAGAAGAATAAACATACAACACCAGAGTATTTATGAAAAAACATTCATGTCCACTCAGAGGTCAAAGATCCTGTTCTTATGACCAGTGTTTCTCATTTCCTTCTTCCACCTTTGACTAACCATTAATCACACAGAGGACTGCTCAGCTTTTCCACAGGGTGAGGATTGACCTTAACCATTACGCTGTTTGTTGTTTATGTCCGAGTGTTGCTGCTTATAAATCATTTATACTCTGTGTTTTGTATGTATAATTGATAAGCTCTTGTAATTTGTATGAGTTATTGCATTAGCAGTATGTGAAATATCAGAGCTGAAGTGTGAGAGCATGAGGGTGAAAAAAAGGAGTCAGTGGAGTGAGCGTGTGTTCCCTAAGGCTGTGAAACTTAGTGGGTTACTAAAGACGGTCATTTTCAGTAAGTACACTAAAGAACTAAATACCTGCTCACAAACTGAACCAAATCCTCCCTTTGGTGCGTGACACAGTGAGCAGACAGACCACAGAAGGACTGATTCACTCACACCATGTTCCCGTAGACAGAGGAGATGTTTTGATTCAGACTGTATCGCATGTGATGGAGGAATTATCCCTGAGACGGTGCAAACCTGATTCCAGTAAAACCATAGATTCTGCCAGTGCAGTCATCCAGGACGGGCTTATTCGTAATTAGTCATACAGTGTGGTCGGTTTTGTTTTCTCATAAAGTGTGGTCCATGTTATGTGGAATCAACAGAGGTAGAAAACATGTAACTACTGTTTTTTTACACACAATACACACAGAATATGTCTGGCACTCCCTTTTTTATTTACCACTGCACATATTTACCACACCCATATGTTCCAAGACAGTCTGGGGTTAGGTTGGCGTTGGTGGGGGGCCGTGGGGGGATGGAGTGTGTGGGTCTCATAGGCACACACACACAAATCGGCATCCTTAAAACAAAAATAAAAGCCCAGACCAGAAAATCTCCAAAATGGTCCATCAGATGGATCAGAGAGGGGGCTCTGGTCTTCATAAAGTAATTTGGCCATGAAGTAGGTGAGCCCGTGATAAACTTTGCAGACCCACAAACTTTATCATATGTGCTGACAATGACAACATTGCACCTTAAAAATTGCACTAAATATTGTAAAGTGTTTTGTACGGTACATTATAATGATAATTATGATGTATATTTTCTCTTTTTGTGCCTGTTTTTATTTTTTTTTTATAATGGTACAAAAACTCTGCTAAAAAAATTCCATTGTATTGTTTCTACATGGTCTTCTGCAGACATAATAATAACATGTAAATAATTGCATTACTTTAAATAGTTTTTTTTTTATTTAAAAATGTGTTGCCTTTCTGCAAGTTGAGCACAGTTACATTTTATTTTGTTTTATTTTATTTTTTTAGTCATTGATGACAAAAATTAGTGTTTTTCAAAAAGTGTGTTCTGAACACATTTGACTTTTCCAATTTTTTAAATTTTATTTATTTTTTTGTTTGTTTGTTTGTTTGTTTAACTGGTTCCAAATTATCATAAGCAACATCTTACAATCAAATTTTTTGAGGAAAATACCTATGACATATCTGCTTTTGGAAGATGTTTGTAAAAAATAAATAAATGAATGAATACATCTAATTTTATAGTAATATTATATTTTATATAATGTTAATGTTACATTTAATTTTAAAAAAAACTTTACTTTTTTTTCCCTCCATTTGAGCAATTTTCTTCATTACTTTACACCTGTTACACACATTTTGGCTTCAAGGTTTGTACTGGCAAATTTCAATACTGTAAAAATGGCACAACAGCATGTGAAAACACGCTCTAGCAGCCTTGTTCTTTGGCAGGTACTGAAGGGTTAAATAGATTTCTTATTGCAGCCTCTTATCTCTGTCTATGTGGCTCTGCTGCAGCTCACCTGCACACAGAGACATGAATCATGGGAGTAGCAGTAATCTCATCATTCTTCCTGCATTAGAGCCGGATCTCTGCGTTTAGCACCGCCCGACTCTATGATTTCATCACCGATACTTGATTCAATACTAACAACTCTTATGACTTTAGGTCAATTACTCAATGACAGTGCTGCAGGCAGCACCATCGATCACCGACTCGTAACCTTTATCTCATGCCCCTGCACACTGCAGCTCTACCTGTCCTGTTCTCTGTAACAGCCACAGACCGTGTGATAAATAAAAGTGGTCTCTGAGACCACTGACTGCTTCAAACCAGCGGTGTGAGATCCCAAATCATCAATAGGGGCCATACCGGAAACAGGGCGGGCCATGAGCCTCCACTCTAACAGCTTTAGTGTGTCAACCTGTCAATCAGCTGACCTGTGCCTCTGATCGGGTGGACTCTGTCATTTAACATTTGTTACATTTTTTTTAAATGATTTGGCGACCCCCTGAATTCATCTCACAACCCCCATTGGGGTCAGGACCCCAAGGTTGAGAATGGCTGGATTAGTCTGTAAATAGCAGCTCTGCAGACTCCCTCCATTTTGATCATTTCAAGAGACACAATCTCTTCAATAGCTTTGCTCTCAGACCATTACAAACAGTCAAAGATGCAGCAACCAAGTGCTCCAGTGAGGACCATCACCATCCTAAAAAACCCCAACCACCAAAACTCTGACTATCAAAGTCCAAATTACCACAACCCCAGCCATCAAAACCGCAATCATAATAATAATAATAATAATAATAATTTCGTCCCACCCATGTTTTACATGGGTTGAATGACAATAAAACTCCTTGAATCCTTGAATCAATGGGACGAAGAGATGGAGCACCTCCACAGAGGAGTCTGGGAGCTCACAAAAAAGCTGGAGGTGGAAAGGTCAGAAGGTTCTGAGCAAGAAAACCAGCACGTCTCGCTCAGCCAAGAGTTGGAGGAATCGAAGAAACATCTGACAAGACAGAAAGAGCTCAAAGAAATGCATATTGATCAAGGAGAGGAGTACCACCAACAGCTGAAGGAGCTCCAAAAATACAGCTCAGAGGAGATGCTTTCCGCTTTCAACACCGCTCAGAAAGTTCGGGACACTAATCGGCAGAAGAAGACAAAACAACTTCATGCTGATTACGAGGAGCTGAAGGTGGATTATGTATTCATCACTGAGAAGGTGAAGAAAGAGCTGGAAGAGGACGCGGAGAAATTCGACACTGTAAAACTTCAGCTGGAGGAACTTGGAGACAAGCTTGAGCAGCAAAACCGGGCTCATGCTGAAAGAAATTCACTGGACCAGGAAGTTATTCAGGTCCTGAGAGTTAAAAAGGACCTTCTCTTTCAGAAGTTGACAGAGGAGGTCACTGTCTTACAGCAGAGCGCTTTCGAAAAGGAGCAGATGTTCCTCACCCAGCTGGAGGAGCTGAAAACAAAGTTTAACCTCCAGGAAGCAAGGACGGAGGTGGAAGATGTCAGCCAAGAGTTCTTAACAGAAGAGCTTCAGGGGGAAAAAGACAAATTAAAGCTTCAAACCTGGAGCTCAGTCAGAAACATGAAACTGAACTCCTGACTCAGAAACAGCAGGCTGAGACAAGATAGCTGAAAACCAGCAGGAAATTAGCAGTCTGACCACCAACAAAGGAAAGCTCACAGAAGACCTTAACACCCTTCTGTCTAGCAGCACGTCGATCTGCTGGTCGCACAAAACACAGAGCTGTCAAATCAAGTACAAGCTCACACAGAGGAGCAAATCATGGAGACCAATGCTGCTGTGGATCCTTCTGGACCTGAGGGACCAGTGGAAACCTCAGAAATAACTGAGGCAACTCCTGGACCTTCAGGGCTTCCTGAATCTGCAGAAGCAGCTGGACCCGTGGAGACACCAAGACCACCGCCTTCAGCCTTTAAATGATTCTGACACTTCCTGGGTTGGAGGAAACCTCAACGCTGGAAGAAAATGTAACATTTCTCCCTTCCTTTTCCCCAACATGTCCTCAACATGTTCCCATACCTTAGGGGGTATCTCTGGATTTACTTGACCTATCAACACAATTCAAAGACTGGCAAATAGTTTTATATCTACACTTTCAACATAAGTTGAAACCGTGATTCAGCGAGGCTGCTTCCTGCTCCTACTCTATCTTTCAGTCAGTCACGTCATTTGGCACGCCCATCAACCCCCGAGGGTTAAACACGAAGGGAATGATCCTTATTGGTTAAAGTCTCTCTGTCATCACAGGGTCTGTCTGTAAATAGCAGCTCTGCAGACCCTCCTTAATTTTAATCATTTCAAGACTAGAATAGCTTTGCTCTCAGACTATCGCAAACAGTTGAAGATGCAGCAACCAAGCACTCCAGTGAGGACCATCACCATCCTCAAAAACCCCAACCGCCAAAACTCTGACTATCAAAGTCCAAATTACCACAACCCCAGCCATCAAAACCGCAATCGACGTGACGAAGAGATGGAGCAGCTCCACAGAGGAGTCGGGGAGCTCACAAAAAAGCTGGAGGTGGAAAGGTCAGAATGTTCTGAGCAAGAAAACCAGCACATCTTGCTCAGCCAAGAGTTGGAGGAAACGACTGACAAGACAGAAAGAGCTTAAAGAAATGCATATCAATCAATCATATCATTTTTTTATATTTTAATTTTTATTTTTTAAGATGGCAGCGCGCAGGACTGCAGCTGCTTCTTATGCTCCAGGAGACAAGCCCCTTTCAAGTACTTTTTCGGTTGGTCCTGAGGCAACTTGAACAATTTTGCTTATGGAAACGAGCGTATAAGATATAGCCAAATCGATCTTAGTAAAATAAGGGATGGTTCGGTAGAGAGCACTTTATCGGCAACGACGACAACAGCAGTAGCATCAACAACAACATCAGCCGTCAGCAGTCTCAGGGCCTTGCTGGGCAGACCGCACCTTCTGAGGACATCGGAATCAGTCTGGAGTGAGAGTGGAGCGGGGGGTAAGAGGAAGCGGTGTGCACGGAGGCAGAAGAGGGGCAAACAGGGTGGGCTGCTAGCCAGGCTAAAAGCTAACGCTGGGAGACCACCGATCCCGTCCCTGTTTTTGTCCAATGTACGTTCCCTTGACAACAAGTTGGACCTGCTTCGTTTGAGACTGGGGGTTTCCATGGAGATGAGGAACTGTGCAGTACTCTGTCTAATGGAAACCTGGCTAAATGACAGCATGCCGGAACACCTGAATCCACAGAAGCAGCTAGATCCGTGGAGACACCAAGACCACCGCCTTCAGCCTTTAAGCGGTTCCGACACTTCCTGGGTTTGAGGAAACCTCAACGCTGGAAGTAAATGTAACATCGCTCCCTTCTTTTCCCTAACGTGTCCTCAACATGTTCCCATACCTTTGTGGGTTTTCACTGGGAACTCCAGTTTCATCCCACGCATCCAAACACAGAGAAAAGCCCCAAAATAAAATTTAAAATATAACAAATATTGATTTTGTGATGTTGTATCTTGAAGTTTTAAGATATTGAACCAAAAAAAAAAAAACATGTTCTCAAATGTTTCTGAGCAAGCTCATTAAAACACAAACATACAAATCTTCACCACACTGCAGTAAATTGGTCTTTAGCTAACAGCTTAAATTTATTCGTACTAGAAATGAATGTGTTATTGCTTCAATTCTGCTCTAGAAATGGCTTTATTTGGCTTATTGTGTATGTGGCTTCCAGTACTTGAGGAAACAGCCTCAAGTGGACCCTCAGCGAACTGCAGATTTTAGCACTTCTACTTTGCCTCTTGTATTTAGAGCGGGGGTTGCTGCTCGGTAACGGCACACTCTGAGTCCACTTTCTCCAGCTCTCCTGATGCTGTGTGCTTCACTCACTGCAGCCTTGAGCTACAGAGCCAACATCACAGCTGCAGAAACCATCAATTCACATTTTTATCTCACTTCTACAGGCTTACAGTCATTTAGTGCCTGGGCTGCTTGTACCTTTATATTTACACACTGAGGTCTGAGGGGGTGAGTGAAAGAAAACCATCAGATTGACAAGATAAAGCTGCTCTTTCACCAGCCCAAGGTCAGATTGAAGCTGCGCCGCAAATAGAAAGACGTTCGACTGGTGAAATAGTGACACAGTAACAGACTTTAATGTGAATTCAATTAAATTCACATTCATTAGGTTGTTTACTTTATCAAATAAACAAAGCTAAACAGTAGTTTTGTGTATTGTCCTGACAGCTGATGGATGAATTTTTCAGGACTGCATGAATGTGTGAATACCTACACATGTACAGTTGTGCCCAAAAGTTTACACCCCCCAGCAGAGTTTCTGTTTTTTTGGCCTTTTCTCAGACAACATGAATGATATAATTTTTTTTTTTTTTTTTTTTCCTGCCACACATGGTTAGTGGTTCGGTGAAGATAATTATTGCACAAAATAAAATAAAAAATCTGCTGGAGGGGGTTTAAACTTTTAGGCACAGCTGTATATGAGTGATTCTAGACTCTGTTGGAGCAACAACTCATAAGGAGCCCTCCAATCAGTGTACATCACAATATTTTTATAAGTTATTAGACTGTCAGTATCATACACTGCATAACCAGTGGACGTAGTGACAGTCAGCTCAAACTGAAGCTTCCAGCAGATGCCCCGACCTCTGGTGTCTGGCTGCAGTGTAGGTCATAAGCCCCGCCTCACGTGCATTCCGGACATGAGTCAGGCAAACTTGAAAAATTAATACACCTGGTAGAAATGTTTTTCTCATCCTTATGCTGAGGTGGTAATATGATGTAATTTGGCTGCATTGTGTTCAAGTGTTTTTTTTTGTTGTTTTTTTGTTTTTTTTTATGGAGGAGATGGTTTTTACATTAGTTATTGGACTTTAAAAACAGAGTTATGTTTTGTTTTACGATAATTGACAGCTGCCGTTCGTGAGTAGTTTTTATCAAGGATATAAGAAATTTAGGGGGAAAAAAGCCAAAAAGAGACGAAACCTTTGAAAGGGGAAGACTTTTTTTTTTTTTTTAACTCGGCTCCACCGGGAATTCCCTACTGCCGCACAAAAAAAAAACTCAGGCTAAGAAAAACCCTCATAACTCCGTGACAGGTGGAGCCACGCTGTCCATTCTATATACAGTCTATGGTCAGGATCCAGTTGCGCTCCATCCCCAAGCGGCAGCTCTGTGCACATGTAAAATGTTGAGCATGAATGGACAATACCTATTTCCATCAGACTGCAGCTTTCCATCCCCTCTACTTTCCTTTATGACACTTTTTTCTTTTTTTATGGGCACTAAAAGATTAAAAGAATGATTTAGGCCAGTAGGGTGAGACGCAGACCCACTTCCCAGCTCCCAGCAGGGCCCGCAGTTACAGCTGAGGTAATGGTCTTGAACTACATGAGCATTCACAGGCTGAAACACAGCCCTACGGTCACTTGAACAGATTACTGAGCCATTACTACGGCTTAACTGGGAGAAGGAAGTGGAACCAAAGTGACTTCAAAGAGATGGAAGTGAGTGAATTGTAAAGTGAAGTATTGGTCGAACAGTGTGGAGCTAAAAATCTATCTTTGGTGTCTCTGTGTGTGAGTGTGATTTTGTGTGTTTGTGCTCCACTGCACCACATTTTCCCTCTGATTTGTGAGGAAGTCAGTTTGCTGCAGACAGCCAATGTCAAGGTCAAGGCAGATGAGAGCAGGCTGCCGAGGCACAAAGACTTAAGAGGATGTGAGAGGAGAGGGATATATGAAGACAGAGTAAAGGACCTTGGATTAGCATGAATACCGATGTGGATCTGAGGATTTGCCGACACACATTTATTGTTATCAGAGCGCAGACACATGCATGCACTCAAAGGCTGTGAGAACTGGATGCGTTCAAGGCCTCGCCACCGCAGACAGCTCATCTGTTGAATTCAGAGATAAGAAGAGGATTCAGACGTGATGGATCTGGAGTGAGAGGCAGGCTGTGTCTCTGTCCAAAGGCAAAGTCGTTACGTTTTAAAACCACATACATCCCTCAATAACTAATAATAAAAAAGCAACAAAACAAAATTATACTTTCAGGGATTTTCCAGTAGGCTGACTATTCGCTCATCAAAGTAAGGACGTTGGGAGCTGAAATTAATTCTGCACATTAAATTGACTGAGATAATTTCTATCATGGTAGTATTCGTGTGAATATTACAGTTTTCGACCCATGGGACTTTAGTTTTACCTCTTACTACATAGGTTGACAAACATTATCTTAAACTGTATGCCATGGGAAGTAAAAAGGGGGTGTTACACTTTCCCATATTTAATCATGCATATAAAGTAATAATCAGGGTTCCTACAGGTACTTAAAAAGTCTTAAATTCATTGAAATGTTATATTCTGGCCTTAAATAAATTACTCAAAGGTCTTAAAATTTTCAGCACAGGATTTGTTAATTTTTTGTTATTTTTTTGTGGGACTTTAAGAGAAGGAGACATAGAGTGGATCCTGTCTTAAAAGCTGCTGATATAAATTTTTACCTGTATCCTGGGCCACTGTCTACACTTTTACATTCAACCATTAGTCAGAGAGAATCACTTTATGTTCAATAAACAGACAAAAAGTAAACTTGAATGACCCTCATTCAGAGACACACATGCTATGATTTGGTTGTAATACAGCAGGATCCCCCAACCATTGACTATATTTATGTGTTTTTGGTCTTAAATTTCATTCAAAGTGGCCTTAAAAAGGTCTTTAAAAGTCTTAAATTTGACTTGCTGAAACCTGCAGGTACCCTGAATAATGTTGATCATCAGAATGCGGAAGAATATAGTATTATATCCACTAACTTCAGTTACAGACGTAAATAAAGCATCAAAACGTGACCTGGCCTCTCCTGCTTCTACTAAATTATTCAAGTGTTAGAGTAAAAGAATGTGGCAAACTCCAGTCTGAAAATAAGAGACAATGTGGAAGTGCCAGAATCTGCTGTTCCTCACGTGACCACTTGAGGCTGGCTCCAAAAGTTCCGGAAGTTCCGTACACACCAAGCCAAATAAGCCATTATCAGAGCAGGAATAACACACTTGGAGTTTTTATCAAGGTTATCAGACCAGAGAGAACAACACAAAATTAATACTTTACAAATTACTTCTACTACTACCACTTTATCTGCTCCTGTTTATACTATTTTTTCTTTTCTGTTTTGTTTCATTTCACATTTTGTATGTTCAGCTTTTTTACACTGCCTTGATAATTTTAATTCATGTTTCTTACGTTTGAGCCTCCAGCTTCATCACCACAGTGCATTAGCTGCAAGAAAATGCAAATCCTTGAGTTCATTCAATTGTTATGTTCTCAGCAGCTGCTGAACATAAGGTGAAGAAAGAGAATTGTCAATTGGCCGCTCTGAAAATGTGAGACAATACAGAGCGCTAAAAAGCTGCATCACACACCAGCACGCAATGAGGCGTCTCTCTCTAAAAAAATGTCTACGGTTTTGGCACTCTTCACCCGTCCCAATTCTAATACGGCCACACTCCGTTTTGCTTCAGAAACAGACTGAAGTCACAGGCTGTGTCCGAAATGGCATACAAACGTACTACTCATACTAAGTGTGACGTCAAAATGAGTATGTAGTGCGTTCACATTAGGTAGTGTGAAAAGATTGCGTGTGCGAGAAATACCCAGATTTATACTCTATCGGAAAAAAATTGAAGTATGCGAGGTGGGCATTCTAGTCACACTCAAACGCCCCATAGTGCATTGCGAGCCCCATAATGAATTATCTCCTTTTAGTTCTTTAATGCTTTTGTAAATAAAATTGGGCTCTTGTTTTGGAGCCGACCGGAAGTTTCTTCGATAGCATAATGGAATGAAATGCTGAAATAAAATTTGTATCTGTGTGTTTTATGCCTCAAATGACCACATTTTGGTGTTCTACGTGGTGACTTTCTCTCTTAAAATGCTCTCTGAACTTTCAAATGTGGCGAATCAACAGAGATATTGGTCCGATTTTTGTCATCGGAGGTTTGAAATGCATCATGGGTAACTACGTAGTATACTACAGTGTGAATGGTTGGCATTCTAATCATACTTCTAGTATGTAGTAAACAGTATACACACATTTAGTATGTAGTATGTAGTACGTTAGTATGCCATTTCTGACACAGCCCCGGAGACTACGTCCATGTTTTATACAGTCTATGGTGAAGCTATACCAGCCTGTACCAAATGTGTACAATGTAACAAAACACAGACCTTGGTCCAGACTTTCAGGTGTGAAAATGCCCCAAGTGTTCTTTGACACTTAAGCTGGACGAGTTCTTTTGTTTGTTTGTTTTAATGCTAAAAGCTGTTTAAATTCGTCCTATCTTTTCTCAGTCTCTCCTTGTGTCTCTTTAGAACTGAGAGAGATTGAAAACCCAGTGTGATTTATTATCATTGTTGACCAATTGCTGTTTCATGTCCATATAGGGCTGAATATTTGTTGCAACTTAAACCTAAAATGCAAAAACACATGTCATTCGTCAAAGTCTGGTCACTGTGTTGGGTCCAGAATCCAGAGTATGCTCTTTTCCCACAATGTTATTTTCGGTCTCCTTGTGGATGCAGACTGTCCCAGAGAGTCACGTTCTGACTGCGCTCTGTGGGGATTTTCAGCTCCTCCATGCAGCTAATTACAGCTGTGGCTTTGCTCTTGTGCTCTGTGTCTATGAGGAACAGATGGACAATGGCTCTGATGGCCTGATTCAATGACGCGTTCTTGAGCCTGCTAAAGACCAGGTCAGACAGTGTGTCCCAGAAGTCAGAAGTTATGAGAAGTTGGTATCGTTTTAAAAACAGGAGGGTGGCTGAACTGATCGTAAAATGGGTTTGGCGTTGAGACAACAGCATGCAAAACAGCTTCAGAGTGCTGACAGATGGTCTGTGAGGGAGCTGAGACGTGTACAGCACCGGGCTGTGAAGTGGAGACTGCCCTGGGTGTGTTAGGATGCTGTGTACAGTAACTCCAATCTCTGGCGGTGAAAACGCTGATGTGCTGACAGGAAAGGTAAACATATAGAGGTTTGCCAAGACAGTGCTCAGAAAGAGATCCAAAGTTCAGAGCAGCTCTGCTGAGAGGAAGTTCCCACACAAAATCAAAAAGTGACAAATGATGTTCACATCAGACGAACAGTTTGTTTATTGGTGCATGAGAAGAACAAGAAAGTCAGAGTAAAACTTGTGTTTTGGGTGTTCATGTGGGTCAGGCTGCAATAAATAGAAGCTACAGCAGGTAAATGCTGCTCTCTGGTGGAAATGTGCTGCTGTTACAAATATTACAAAATTGGTTCTGTGGGAGAAGATCTGAACGTACGACTTCACCTCTTCAAAGATCAATTTTAAGACAAGATTGTGTCTTTATGATAAAGCAATGAACCTATATGTTAAACTTTTTTTAGGGACACATCTTTTCTCCTCTCACATGACTAGAGATGAGAGATGAGACTTATGTTAATCTAATTAATTCAAATTGTCACTAAATAGTCCTTATGTTAGTCTAATTTTATATCTACCACTGAGTTGAAGTAAAGGTGTCCCAGTATGTGCAGTTGTCCTACAAACAAAAAGGTTCAGTCAAAAGTTCAGTCAATCTGATTTATTTTTTTATGTTTTTATTTTAAATTCATTTATTTGTTATGTAAAATAACTATGAAACAAGATTAAAAAAAAAAAACAGTTTAATATATTGAACATTCTGAAGAACAGATTAAAAAGATATGAACAAAAGCTTTAAACCAGCTGCGAGCAGTTTCTGGAAAGCCAGTGTTAGTCCTAGCAATAAAGACTCCGCTTCCCATAAGCCTTTGCTCTCTACTGTGAACAAAGGCATGTGTTAGTTTCAGTTCCAGTATGGAAAGCAGATCTTCTTTTTAACTCTTCTTTTCTTAGCCCGAGTCAACATTTTACTAGATACAATGTGATGAGGTTATGTATTTATCAACAGTTACATGTTGCTGTAGTTTGAAACATGGCAGCAAATGTTGAAACATAAGGCTTTCTCAGGTTTCAGTATAACCGAGAGGAAGTGTCCTCTAAATGTTAGATTGTATTTTGGTTCTAACTAACATTTAGATAACCATAGGCTACTGTTATTTATACGCTCTGTATTGCTTAGGAAGGAAAGTTTATGAACTCAGTTTAGATTTATGCAGGTAAGATGTTAAAGTGACTTCAAAATCCCAACTTACACAATGAGTACATTCTTACTAAACTTATCTGCTGTTAGTGATGGCTGATCGAGGCTTTACTGAAATTCACAACATGTTTCATCAATTGAGGCTTCGATGACACACAGTGCTCAAGTATGACACCTAGTGGTCAATAAAATGAAGTGCAATCAATACATGAGGACTTAATTTGCTGAAGGTCCCGGTTCAACTACATTAATGATTGTATGGTTTCAAGTGGATACAACAATTATATGTTTAATCAATTGACAATAAATATTGTAGGCTGTGTTTCTTATCAATCGTGTCTATTTGCAACTGACTATTCTCCTTAATTATTTGTATTGAATATTTCAGTAGTTCTGCTACATCCATGTGATGTGCTCTCAAACAAAGACTGATGTGCAAGTACAGATGATATCACAGGTTTTGGCAAAATATGCTTCAGGATGTATTGGTAAAGCAGTTTGTGAGTAAAGGGTGTGTGCTGGAAAAACTGGGCAGTGTGTGTGCTTGTGTAATTGGTCATGAGATTTTATTCACAAATAATAGTTAATATTAGTTTATCTAGTTTTTGAACTACAGTAGTTTCTTTTTCTGAGACTATTTTCACAGCCTTGGAAAACTTTTTTTTTTTTTACTGATTCTCTTCAAAGTATTTAATGTAATGCAACACTACTTAAAGGTAGGGTGTGCAAGATTTTCCTAAAAAACAAAATGTCAACTTTTACAGGAATTATCCTGCTCAATCATCATCTATGGACCTCTAAACGTGTGTGTCAGTGTCTGCCTCTGTCCCTCCTCTGCCTGTATGTTGATGTTTTGGGACGTTTCTGGGCGGAGAGTATGCTTGGTAACCCCAGCTAATCACAGTACGTCTCGTGCACATGTGACTTTGTGCGGTGATGTTAGCAAGTATGAGAAGCTATGCCGAGTGGCTAGAATGGCGACTGTCACACACAGAGAAAGAGTGATACAATGTTTGCAAGATACCTCATTTATCTGCAGAAAGTCAGGTGTACGGTGCTTGAGTCTCTCCCATTTATAAATGTGATGCTGCAGGTGCTCGCCAGGCTGGTGAGTGTGTTCACAAAGCAGTTGCGGTAGGCTTTGGGCATGTGTTGCCAAGACACCGGCTTGGGCCTGAGTTGCACATTTCAATATCAGCACACACACTGTGCAAGGGGTGTCCTATTTTCTTTTTTTTTTTAACTTTTAAGAGGATATTAAAATCATGGTTTGTCTAATCAGGGGTAAGCTGGAAGGGGGCCATGCTAAAGCTTCAACTTTAAAGTCCAGTCCAGTGACCATGAGTGAACCATGCTTGCGCACCTTACACGTCTCTGCTTCGGCACACTTCAGAGAGGTGTGCGTTTGCGCGGCTCGAGTACGGCACAGTTTGAATGTCCAGTGTGATGCCACCCTGAGTGAAGGGTCCATGGGTTTGACAAAATTGCCCCATGAGCTACCACAGAAATGTTGGTTGTCAGAGGAGCAATACTTTCAGTGTGTTATCCCTGTATCTCATACTAAACTTAAACTGTGACCCTAAAAAACAAGTGAATGAAGTACCTTATCATCTATCCCAAATTTAACTGTTTAATCTTTAAAATTGCATTGCTAGTAAAGTTACTTACTTGTGTGATCAAAGAAACTGAACATGCAAAACAAGACATTAAGATATGTTGTTTTACCATAACTCCTAAAGTCAATCTTTGGTATGACTTTCCTTCCTTTCTTCTACCTTTTGCTTGTTTATTTTATTACAAGGGTTGGCAGCTTATTGAGTCTGACATAGAGCATTGGTGCTTTGTGCTCCAACAGAGTAAAAGCTGCCAACTAAGTCACAGTCGTAAAATTTTCTTGAAATACCTTTTTCTACCCTTTTCTCACTGTGTGTTAAAGTGCAACCCTTAAAAACCAAATGTGTCAGTGACTCACATCCTGCTGTTGTGGACACTCTTCTAGTGTATAAAAGGCTGTGTTAGTCCACAAGTACATCCTTCAATAATGTTTTATCTCTTTTAATCTGCCAGTCGTAACAATATCTATTACACTTGAGCGGTTATATTTACCATCCTATTACGAATGTGAAGGTGTGTCTGCTTCATATATTTTCTTATTAGACATCACAAATAAAACCTTTCTCAGGCTCTGCACACTCCAGTTTCAAAAAGGAAATGATTTGGTCTTCAACCTGGAATAATATTTTCATTTAATTCACCCATTGTGGAATAATGAGTTTCTTTAAGCTCTCGAGCTGTAGTTCTTGGACTTTTCACAGAGACTGAGGTCTCTGCACGGTCTGCCTCTGCATTCCTCTGCAGCAGATCGACCTCCTCCTCCTCCTCCTCTTCCTCCTCTCAGCCTGAGACACAGATTGGTCACTGCAGCTCAGCACAGTCTGACGTCCACATGTTCAGAAATAATGAAACAAAACAGAATTGTGGTGCACTTACATGTTAGCATCACATTTATGGTATACACCATTGTACAATGTGTTCAAAACAATAAAAAAGTATTTTACAGGCTTGCCCTTTAGCTAATGGTTGTTCAGGCTTCTGGATGAAGTGAACTGTGCCAAACAGAAACAAAGTCTTTCTTTGTAAATTTCTGCATTCGTGTTCCCCCAGCAGCTCAGGCTGCGTGCAGTTTACAATTAGAAATAACCAGATTCATGTTCAGGGAGTGTGAACTTTCCACACGGGTCCTCCTGAGGAGTATAAACAGAGTTGTTTGCCAGAGGTCATCCTGGCACCGTTACATCCACCCTAACTTGCTGTGAGATTGTGTGGCTATTAAAACAGAGCTAACGTTGACTTCAGAGGTACACAAACAGCTACAAGAGAAAAACAATCAGGGTCTTTCCTTTAGCTAACACACAAAATCCCCTTTTGTTCCAACAGGCTGTTTCAGAGGATAACATAATGTGGACAGAAAAAGTACCCTGACTGGGGGAGGACAGAGAGGTCCCGCTCACCCAGGGTTGAGATCAACGAAACCACCTACAAAAACCTAAATTACCCTGGACATAGTGACTGTGAGGGGGTAAACAGCTCAGAGATGCTTTCACCAGCTCTACTGTTGTTCCCTGATTTGCAGGAAATGATATTGCTCCAGTTTTTCTATGAGGAGATGGTCTGAGTCCAGTAGCTCCTCAGGCTGCTCTCACATCTGTTCTCACTAACTGTCATTATTATTCCACACTCTCCAGACCAGCTTAGGAAGAGAAACAATGGGGTTTCAACCAAGGATGGGTATGGATAAGATTTTACTGATACCAATGCACATGTTGATTCAGCTTATTGATCCAATAATTTATCGATTCTCTTATCAGTTCCCCCTGTGAATTTTCTGTGTACAAAAAGTAGCTTTACAGGTTTTCTGCATCAACAACATTTTAATGCATTTACAAGTAATATGAAATTGATCAATGGATTTAGACATCTCTTGATGTAAATAAACAAAAATAAGTAAAAATCGCACACCAGGTAACGTTGATGTATTGTTTTGTTGTATTAAACTCAAGGAGTTAGTCACTATTAACTGAAGTAGGCCACCTGGTTATCAATCAATCAACCAATCTTT
The DNA here is from genome assembly GCA_008086565.1 of Thalassoma bifasciatum. Lineage (NCBI taxonomy): Eukaryota > Metazoa > Chordata > Actinopteri > Labriformes > Labridae > Thalassoma > Thalassoma bifasciatum. The sequence continues at coordinate 24,519 of RPOG01004736.1, forward strand.
ATGTATATAGCACCAAATCATAACAAACCTTATCTCAATACACTTTCCAAACATTAACAGGTCAATACCTGTTGATGGTATTGTTTTTAATTATTTTATTTTATTGTTTTAACAGGGACCCAAAATCAAGACAAAATAAGGAATCTTACTTCATACTAACCTACCATGAGTTCAGCACTTTGCAGCATTTAGCAAGTTGCAATGGCAGAGAAAAACTTCCCTTTAATGGACAGAAACCTCAGACAGAACGAGACTCATGTTAGACAGCCATCTGCCTTGATTGTGTTGGGGGGGGGGGTAGAGAAAGAGAGATGCTTTGCTAATACTTTGAGTTGTTTGGAACCCTGAGCTTGCCGTAGTAATGCTGAAATCAGCCATGAATCTGTACTTCCTGTTCGTATTTTTGAATTTTAAGTGTTGTTCACAAAAAGTTATTGTGATGTGTTTCTTTGATAAAAGTTGAAATTCTGTTTAAAAACAGTATATCAGTATATGCTAACTGCTAGCCTATCAACGCAGTTTCCTGTATACGGTAGCATCAAGCTAGTGCTATGTTTTCAACACAGATTTTGGTACATTAGGAGATGTTTAAAATGTTGAATGTATCGAATATGAATTTTGGTGAGAGAGTAATGTACATTTCTTTGTATATTCAGTTTTACAGCTTCTTGAGTAAAACTCCAAGCAGAAATTCCTGAATCAGGGATTTCTTGGCAAACTGTCGTTTATCTGATAGCTAAGCTTGCTAGGGCACAAAAGTGAACGTACGGTTCAACCACTCTGGCTTATCGTAAAGAATGAGGGATAAAAGGAATTGTTTAGATTAAAGGCTAATGATGTCACTAGATTGAACCATTTCTTATCGATTTTTGATGGGAACCTTTCCATCCCCTCCTTGGTTTCAACCAATCAGAATCAAGTATGTGACGTGATCATGTTTGACATGGACATATTCTCAAAAGACAAGTTACTTCTAAAGATGATGTGAAAGTTAACAACACTGACAGGAGATGAGATGACTATGATTACATCCTCTCAAATTTTAAGACGTTACAGTTACAAGGCAAAAAACATCAGATTGTCCCAAAAAGTACAACTTAATGTGAAGAAAATAGTGGAAATGGTCACTTGAGCACGGTTATCATGTACCCGTGACCTGTTAAGAGCAGTGTGACTTTCACAACAAGAGCGTGTCTGCCATCATGATGACAACCAGATGAAGGCTTTAAAAGAGGTTTTGAAGAGCAGAAAAGAAAAGAGAGGGAGAGAGAGAGAGTGGACGGGAGGGGGAGAGAAAAACAGCGAGCCTAAGGAGACACAGAGGGAGAGAAAACAAGTGATGAAAAGGCTGCACAGAGTGAGGAAGGCTGCAGCAGATGCTCAGCAAAGAGAAGAGAAGGAATGTAACAGCAGAGCGCAGGGTGCTAACAGGAGGAGTAACACTTTTGGACGTGGCTGAGACTTCTGCTCAGGGTCGCTTTTATGCCACTGTCATTACCAGAGCCTTCAGGTCACCATGCTGCCCTGCAGGATGCTCCCAGTCTGTCTTTTCTACTGCTGCATCAAAGTGGGTGTCAGGGCATCCAAACAAGGTAAGACCTGAACCACAGCTCAGTGTGCATGAAGCTGCAAGGAAGGAAGCTTTCATTTTAGAGAGCTGTATCTCTTTTCACACAGGAAACAGAATATTCTGCAGTAATATTTGTTATCAAGAATTATAACATAAACATACATTGCTCTTCTCTGACATCAACCTGGAGGAATCTGTGAAATTAGCTTTTTAGTTTAGTTTTTTTTTTCCAATTGTGAAGCTTTATTCATGTCAAGTTTGCAAAATAATTTAGGAGACATGATTTACGGCTTCTTTCGTGCATGAAATCTTCTCAAAACATGGAAGGCAGTCTTTTTTTTTTAAGAATTACAGACACAAAAAGAATGAAAGTAAAAGTTTGAAACCAGTGTAATCTCATAGACTTAATGTTTGCATCATGCTACAGCCAGATTTAGATCTGCACCTGTTTCTCATAGAGAATGAAGAGGATATTCTCATCCTCATGTCAGTAAAAGCGTACTGCTGTAAATTGAATCCAGCTCTATCGGGAAATTCCTTTAATAAGCCGAGATCTTCTTGGATTTGATAAGAGTTATTTATGGTCTCACTCACTGAAAAGAAAACCACACACATAGAGAAAACCTGACAAGGAAAATGTGACAAAAGAATTGCTCTTGAAGTGTTGTTTTTAGTTCTGACACCTTGGTAAGAAAATCAAACAAGCAGTCTAGGATGCAGTACAAAAAAAGACTGAAAATCTGGAGTCACTAAAAGTTTGTGCAGGGTCACTTTCATCCCCAGAGTTCAGCTGGTAAACATATGAGGTCTAATGAACATGACTATTTTGGTATGTCTGGCTTTTTCAAGCCATCACCTCTCGGTGCCAGCTGACGCTGCCAGGCATGCAAGGCTGCCCGGCAGATTGAACAGAAACATGTGATCATAAGACAAAGAGCACATGATTGTCTTTGTTATTTCCGTTTTGGAATTTCCTCTTACATCAGCAGATTCTGGTCCAGCTGTATTAAGGCATGGCACAACCAATTACAATTAAAACTGGAATATGTTTTATGACTGGAACTGATGACACGAGAGCCAAAGTTGAAGAGGTCAGATGTTTTTGGTTGGATGTTGATGACTTGGAAGAGCAACTGAAATCCTGAGCACGAGCATTCCTTGGTAGAATTTGGTGTATAAACATTAAAGATAAGTGTGCATCATTAGTTTTTGCAGAACTCTACTGAAAATATCATCTGGTTACACTTGTTTAGGCAGACATAAACAAGTAGATAGCTGTTGATTTTGGACGCACAAACACACTTATTAAACGCTCCAGCCAGACTTCTCTGGAATTATTAAACTCAATGAGTTAGTCACAGCATCTTGAACCCAGAGACTGTGGACTGCTGACTGTGTATGTCTTTGATATCCTTTACTTTTCTTCTTTCCTGCTGTTTGCTTTTTCATCCACTCAGAACCGTACCCTGGAGCTCATTCTGTACCATATGAAGTGTAAACCCAGGCCTTAAAGAATGTGTAGATACTGCACAGAAAAGGACAGAAACAACAGTAGACGAGTCTCTCTACACTCTTCTTTAATGTTCAGTGGATGGTAGTGTTACTCTAATCTGAAGATTTTGGGTCCACTTTGGTTCCAGACTTACAAACCTTGACAGAGACCAGATGAATTGATGTTGAATTCAAACCAGATGTTCAAGTTTCCCAGAAGGTCAAATCTTCTGCCTTTGGTAGTCGTTTGACTTTCCCCGTAGCAGCGAGAGCAAAGCAAAGCTTTCACTACTGGGCGTGAATTTTTAACATTCAGTTGTCAGACTGCTGCCAGATTTAGTTTGGAAATTCATGGTTTACCAGAAATGTGGAGATTTTAACGGGATATTAAAAAGGCTGAAGTTAAGATTGATGCCTCTTCGTGACCTGTGAAAGCAAGACAACCAACACTAAGATAAATTATTTCTCAATTAATGACTAATATTCTGCTCTGACCTCAGGCATGAACATTTAGTCTCAGAGAAATGCTACTCACTGGATGGTTTCTCTCTTTGGGAACATTCTTTGTGAACCCTAGAGTATGAGAGAATTTGGAAAATCCCTATGATCATCATCCCTATGATGAGCAGTGTGTCAAACCAATGATGATGCCGATGTTCAAAGTCTCTGAAATCACCTTTCTTCTTCGTTTTGATTCTCAGTTTGAACTTCAGCAACTTGTCTTCACCATGTCTAGACGTCTAAATGCATTGAGGTGCTGCCATGTGATTGGCCGATATTTGTACCTGATACAGTGACCACTTAGGCCGCGATTATACTGGCCATTCACACACTGCTGTACTCAAGCAAAATTCACCCCCCTAGTGCTGCTCGGCTGCAGGACAGTACAGCCGATGGTCACACTACTACACCATGAACCAGACTGAGTCAACGTCACCATGGAGCGTCTGTTTACAAGGCACAGTTTCATCAGAGTCAGCAGATGAGAGAACATGGAAAGCATTGTTACAACTACACTCACATTTTGGCTTCTGTTAAGTTGTTTTGGACCGACACAGTCCTCTAACAATCCACTGTTGTTTGAAAGGATTATCCAGATGAGTGGACGTGGAAATTAAATCAATGTAAAAGAGTGGAAAACTGCAGTTCCTTAAGTGTCCACAAGAGGCTGGGTCAAAAAGCTGAGGATTCCCTGTTGACATTCATGTCAGAGTGAGTTATTTACGGGATAATTTAAAACAGCTATGGCCTCTGTGCTGAGAAACTAAAAAGTCTTAGTCGGAAAAGCTTGTTTATTGATTTGATCACACTGCAAATTGACTGGATTGTCTTTCACAACTCATCTGCAAAATTTGGCGAGTCAACCAGATTTGTTTTCATATGAGTGAGATATGTGATGGTCCAGAGAAAATTCTCCCTTCTGAGGTCCAGAGAGAATGTTCAAAAGACAAAACTGTTTGTCGTATGTAATCGTATGGAGAATTAATTCCACTATTAAGGAGCAAAAAAGGAGAAGAGTCCAGCTAGAGATTCAGAGTCATGCTGGGCTGGGAGCACCAGGCGTCTTTTACAGCGGCCGAGAGGGAGTGTAGACCTGGATGAATAGGGATTTCAAATAGGCTGGAACCGTTCTTTTGACTATTCATCTCAAAATTTTGACTTTTTCCTCATGATTTCAAATTTTTATAACAAAATTTGTAACTTTTTGTTTCAAAATTTGACAATTTATCTAAAAATGCTACTTTCTGTCTCATAACTTTGACTGTTAGCTCAAATGTCAACTTTTTATCTCAGAATTTGACCTAATATGTGCCAAAAAAAAAAATGCTCAACACCGGTTATGATCATGGTGAAAAGAGGAGTACGACCGTATATTTGCAGTTTGTAAAAGTGTAGTTCCACTTCAGTATTTTCTGCAAGCAGCCAGAGCAAACATAGACATTTTGGGGAATTTTATAAGATCCTCTCAGACATAATTTTACCACCATAAAGGAGGACATGACGTTCGGTCACCCTGCATAACCCTTCCTCAGAAACCCGATTTGGGACATCAGTAAGATTCCACCCTAGTTTCAAACAGCAGAGGCCTTTAGCCTGCGTCACCAAACCGCAAACAAGTTTTATAAAACTTGACTGAAATCAGCCTCATAGCTCTGTCATTTCCAGCACATTGACATGCTGACATAAATCCTTGTGTTTTTATTGGTTTTAAATTTTTTGGAGCTTTATTTTCCTCTTTTGTGCAAACCTGCTCCACGTGATGCTATAGCTCTATAACACTGACCAAAGAACTGTGTGTTCAAAGCAAAGTACTTCCTCATGCTCAAAGTTTTAAATCTTAGTCATCGATTGACTGCAGCAGATTATTTCTGCTAAACCCGGTCTAAACTAAAGGTTTCAGGAATGCTGTGAAAACTGGGCTGAAAAGCTAAGCTCAAAGCGTACATGCTGAAATAATCTGGAGCCGGTTGTACAAACCATGTGTTACTCCACTTAAGATTTCTTATGTACCTTTGAAGTCTGAGGGCACGACTCATCGTCTGCAGATAGAAGTCATCTGTAAGGTCAAAGATCACAGTGCACACGTCACAGATAAACTCCAGAGTACGACGGTATGAGTCTGATGAACCTGGACTTCACATGTGCCAGATCATCAGCACCTGGTGGATCCTGTTTGCATGGTTTTTATGGAGTCACAAGGATTCACAACTTAAAAGATTCAAGAAACCTTCTGGGTCCACTTCAGTGAATCATGAGTCCTAAATTTGTCGACATCTGAATCTGCTCATGTTTTCTACCACGCCACACTCATCCTGTCTGTCTCTCTTTACCCGTCAGCCTTGTTTCCAGCTGCGAGCAGAGCAAAGAGAGGGGCAGCCGCTGTGGAAAACCCCACTTTCCACCACTCCCTGGATGATGTTAACCTGCTATTTGAGGTGAGGCAAAGATACTAATGATTAAATTATTTTTTTAACCTCCTGTTAGACTTCTTCTTTTCTTTTTTTCATCCATTAGATCCTGCTGGACGTCACACACTTTGAGACCAGCGGTGAGTTTTCAGTGAACGATGCTGAGCTGGCTTCACTGCGCAAGACAAGAAACTTGAGAAGCACCTGTGAGGAGATCATTCCCAGGAATCTGACAGATATAGTTACCCTCATCTCCAATCTTGAAAGTCATGTTGGTAATTTGCATCCTGATGATTTCGAGAACACTGTATTGACGCTATTTTTTACCGCACAGCAGATGAGAAATTCTGACAAAACCGAGAGAGAAATGTGGGCGGAGTCCTTTGTCAGTTTGTACAAAGCCATCAAGCAGGACCTGACAGGGACAAACTGAGCAAATTCAGGCTGTGCACTTGCTCCATGTAGGAGTTTATTACACACATATCAAACACCTGGTCTTGAAATCGTCCTTTAAAATCAGTGCACTGACCTGATTTAGAACAAATGATATTTGAAACAATGAATCTTGCAGAACAGCAGGATTGGTGGAGCCTATGAGGAAAGTCCTGACAGACAAACTGATGCCGCAGTTTGATAAAGTGCATAGATGAAGCAAAATCAAAACGTACTGACTGTCAACAGGTGTGTTATTTTAAACATGAGGTACTGTACATACATGAGAACAAGCTTAGATTTGCACATTAGCATATTAACATGATGGATTTACTTGTATTTTTGTCTCTTCAGTGTTTGTTTCTAGCACCTTCACCTTCAAGACAAATAAAATCATTCAAACTAGTATAAAAATCAAGCTTTCACCCAAAAACAAAAACAGTGTTTGACTATAAGGCATTGTGCTCTATGAATAAAAAAATTACATGAAAGAAAATGGATTGATTGCATATAAATTACAGCTTTTATCATTATTATTTTACAAAACTCCTTTGATAACGTCAACTACAGGAACTGAAGTACCCTCCATGATGAAGTTCATGTATTGACAGATGCCACCTGCACGTCACCTCATAGCGCTGTGTGAAATACTTTGCACCATGTTTCTACAGTACAGTGTCTTTGGAGATGAATAGGAGGTCCAAACTAAGCTGCCTACAACAGTAAAGTTTCAGGAGGATCCTACAAATGGCATGCTGAAGAGAGTGCAGCTCTCAGTGAGTGACTCCGATAATAAGCTGTGGGGGCTCTGGATGACCAAGTGGCTGCTTTGGCTCCAGGGCGGCGCTCTCCAGTGAAGTAGACCCGCCAGCGGGGCAGAAAGGTATGTAACGGATCCAGGAGGAAGAGGAGTAAGAGCTGAGACCAAAGGGGAGGTTGTAGACTTCTCCGCTCTCAAGAGTGTTACTGGAGTCGTCCTCGTGAGCCTTGTTCCAAGCCAGGATGCCTCGTTCATGCTTGGATCCTATTAGACAAGAGTAAAATGTGTTAAACCAAACCAGGAGATGATATCACTAAATCTGTCTGCCTGCGATTTTTCACTTAGGGTGCTTTTTTACTTTATCAAAGCTCCTTCATAATTTATCAAGAAGGAAAATACTTGTCATTTTTTAACACTGTTTTGAATCAAATTAAACACTTTAAGGCAGGGGTCTTCAACATTTTTCAGACTAAGGATCCCCTAACTGATGGAGAGATGGAGCAAGGACCTGCTGCTATGTAAAAATTGTATATTAAATTGTGCTTTATATTAACGTGGGCGTAGTAACATGCATTTATCCTTCATGACAACTCCTTCCAACCTTTTAACACAGTTCATAGCTTTCCCGGTTTTAAAAAGTAGCCTGTTATGAAGGGGTTGAAAAGAACTTTGTTATTGTGTATACAATTTGCTTTTCAGATAATACCCATATACACTGAGAAGGGTAGCCTTGCCGCTGCCATTGGAAATCATAACTTGTCACTGATACCAATGCTGGTATCAACACTGTGTGTCAATTACAGCTCCGGAAAAAAATAAGAGACCCCTGAAAATTTTTCAGTTCCTCTGATTCTGCTATTTATAGGTATTTGTTTGAGTAAAATTTTCAAATATGTAGAGATGCTTATTTCTGAAAACTTTGCAGTGGCTTCTCAATTTTTTTCCAGAGCAGTATATGACAATCAAGCACAGATTGACACTTTTATTTGTTCTAAATGTGGAAACAAAAGTGATGGCTTAGGTATGACTGCCATGCATAAACAAACTTGTTATCAAATATTTACCGATATAAAAAAAAAATACTTGATCAACCAACAATGTCATGAACCCCTGCAGTACCTCCACAGACCCCCTAAAGGCCACGGACTCCCTGTTGAAGACCACTGGTTTAGAGGCCGAAGTAGAGGTGAGCTGATCATTTGGCACATAAATATACATTGGATGCTTCTTTACTAATTGCAGAAATGGTGTAATGGATACACATTTTAACGAAAGACAGTCAGCAGTTTCAGCCGTGAAAGCACAACACTGTTATTACTGTTGTTGTTGTTGTTGTTGTCTGGTTCCCACATGGCCATGCCTTGTCACATTGAAAGCATAATGCACATAAAGAAAGTAAAACAGCTGTTCATAGGAATAATGAGTGAAATACCTGGTATAGTATTATCCAGTACGAAGCCAAAGAATCCTCCCACAAACATGCTGGTCGTCAGAAGGACCTGCAGCACCTGGTCAAGTTCAACAACACCTGAACACAACAAAAGTGAAAGGTTTGTAAAACCAGGACATGTTTGATTCTTTAAATATAAAAACATATTTTGCTAGTGCACCTGTAACGATCGCTCTCTGGTTCTTTAATATCCAGTTGGGAATGACCAAACCAGAGAACATGGAGAAGCCAAAAATGAAGATGTTTCGGGATGAATTCATGTCTGTGTACTACGAAAATGAGACAGAGAGGAAAAAGCAAAAAGGTAAATAAATCAGTTATTGAGGTAAGTGATTTAAAAAAAGGCTCGTAAGTCCATATACCTGTAGATTAGAAACTCCTGCTGCAGCAATGACTCCAAACATAACCAGAAACATCCCACCAACCACGGGGGAGGGGATAGTGGTGAATATGGCTCCCACTTTACCAAACAAACCCATGACAACCAGCAGGGCTCCACCAGCCACTATCACCATGCGGCTGCCAACCTGTGAGAGAACAGTTTGGAGTTTAGTTTGTATCAATCACCAAAACATGAAAATTTGTTCATTTTACACTCTGGTTCATGACGCTCAGATCACAAAAAGACATTTTTTAGATACGTGAATAATCCAGCAACAGAAAGGACACCAAAAATAATAAATAAATAATAACCGTAATTTTGTGACTATACACCTTCTGCTTTTCCACATGCTCGGACCCTGCGTCTTGGACCATGATGCAGCTAATTGGTGGAATTTTATGGTCTAATGAGGTTCATGCCACCAATACATTTAGGCCGTTTTCACGTCAATATTTCACGTGAAATTGCAAAAAACGTAGTGAAAAAAATCTGAAGGACTGAAATTATTTTAGTATGCATGCCAGGCCTGTGGTTGGCGATATAACTGTATGGGCCATTTACACGACAACAGTTTAGAGGCTGAAGAAGAGGTGAGCTGATCATCTGATGTATTGGTGAATGCTTTTTTGCTGATTGAAGAAATGGTGCAATAGATGCATATTTTGTAAAATGACAGCTAGTACAGTCAGCAACACAAGCACAAAATGGTAGTCTGCTATTTTTCCTGTTGTTGTTGTCCTGGTTTGTGTATGGCTATGCCATAATGGAAGTGTTATACGCTCACGTGACATCATCTGGAGACCTTTTCCAAAAGTTTCCTGTGTAGGTCGGCTAAAAATCAAAATTCAGTGTCAATAAGAAGCTGACGTGCAGGAGAAATATGAAGTTAGCAGTCAAAGACTTTTCTAGTAGGCTACTGTGTAGCCAGCTGTGTTACAGGCACTGTTTGGAAAAAGTTAATTTAGTTAAAAGTCTAAAAATATTTCCGGGTTAACATTCCATGTCACAACTTGAGCACCTGTAGCTTAGACAAAACAGGTGCTGCCTATATGTACTTATTTTTATTTTTAAATTTAGTGCAGCTTATATTCATTTGTGCCCAATAGTCCAGAAATTACAGTAACTAAATAAATAAGATGTAAAAACATTGAACAAGAAAAGTTAAAAGCAGATAGCATCCAAAATGCTAAAATCTACTTAAGTATCAGTTCAGTTTCTTTGATGTGCATTGAATTTTGTAGAAATAGAAGTTACTCTGCTTATCTACCAAAGTAAAGGTAAAATTAGATTTCTTTTAAATCTTCTCAAAGAACTGGGTGCTTGTTTCTAAATCAAGGGCTATGGAGTAAGGAGGGGTTGAGAGAGATATGAGCTTCAAATGCTGTCAGAACATATCTCCCTGTTTACTCTTTGTTTTTATTTTGCACTTTGTAGGACCCCCCCCCCCCTCCATCGAGTCACATGATGCTGTGACTTGGCTTGTTCTGATTAGAACCAGGTTGTAGCTCATATTTGAACTCTATTACAGTAACTTGGGGGAAACATTACTAGTTACCCGTGGTAGTGCTCACTGCTGTTTAAAAGAGCACTGGAAATTTTCAAATAAAATTAAGTGTTACAGCTATCATGTGAAAAAGATAAGACAGGCTTTACAACATACTTTTTAAACCCTACATATGGAGGCTTGTATCATACCTTGGTAATACCGAGAGCTCCTACGTTCTCACTGTATGACGTGGTACCATTTCCTGTCCCCCAGGCTCCAGCCAGGAGACAGCCTAGTCCTTCAATCCCAATACCTCTATTAATAGCATGTTTAGGGGGAGGTGGAGCCCCAGAAAGCCTGGCACAGGCATGATAGTCCCCTACAGACTCCACCATGGAGGAAATCACACCAGCCAGGATCCCAACCACTCCTGCCAGGTTCACAGTTGGCATCCCCCACTGACCTGAGTTTGGATTCAGACACCAGAAATGAACAAAGACTGAATTTGTTGTCACATTGCTGGATCAAAAAGGTTTTCAGTTCAGCAGTTACCTGGGTAAGGAAAAGTGAACCAGGGAGCTTGGCTCATGACGTCACCCTTTAGATCAGTGCGAGCTCTGTAACCGTAATCATCTGGGTCAGCAGGGAGTACGTCATATATCGTCAAAATGTAGCAGACAAGCCAGGATAAAGAGACTCCAAGCAACACCTGAGGGACAGAAGACATCAGATTTCTTGTTGTCTGGAGCTAAATGCATTTCAACTTTATATGAAGATGACAAACTGTGTGGTTCCTACAGGCAGAATCTGGAAGACGTAGACACGGGAGGTGTGCAGCTTTTTATCCTTGCTGTACATGGGGAAGGGTACGGGGATGTGACGGAGGTACTGTGAGAACAGGATGATCAGCGCTGTGGTCCTGTGAGAGCCAGGACAAAGACGTGAGTTCACAATATAAGTGAACAGTATTAAATCAGAGAAGGGCGAGGTAGAGCCAGATCAACACACAGCAGAGAACGAATTAAATAAGAGAGAGTTTGGCAGTCAGTTTAATAGGCTTTCTGCCCCTGAAGAGAGATTAAGGCCTCACACAGATTCCCTTTATTCATTTTTATTAAAACTTGACTGTACTACAGACTCAAAGAGTTTGAGCCGATTAAAAATAACCTTTACAACAGGTTTGTTCAGCCAGGAAGTATTACACTTGAACAAAACTTGCTCATAGAGAGCTTTCAGTTCTTCAAGGAGCTTTTTGGTCAGGTATTACTTTACCTTCGAGTCTTTTGCATAGTGTAATTTAAAAATACTGGACTTTTAAATGCTCCGAAGCACACGTTTCTCAACTCTCTGTGATATATTTTTACCCACATGGCAGAGATGCCCCAGTGATAGCCAGCACTGGTCCCAGCAGAGTCAAACAGAGAGAGCCCAATGAGAGCAATGGTGGGAGCGATAGTGAGGGGGCCGATGAAACGCATGAAGAGGCCGATGAGGCCAGAGAAGCCGACAAACACCTGGAAGAGTGAGCCCACCATGATGGAGCCCTGCAGCTACAGACAGACACAGGGAAAATATAAACTTCTCAATTCAAGTAATTTACACCTGATTTTAAAGCATGACAGTAGGAGCTGATCAAAAAACACAACAGGTAAAGCCCAGTGAGCTCCGAGTGGGATTACAGTGAGTTTAGTTTAAGGACGTCCAGCATTTTATATCTAGCAGCTGAAAAGACTACGGGCTGTGGAATTAAAGAAGGAAATGTACTTTTAAATACTGAAAAACGGGGGATAATAAAATCAAGATATAAACACCCAATCAGATTAGAAAATTTCTTAAAAGTAGTCCAATTATTTTACCATGAAGCAAGGTAATATTACTTGGTGAGAAATGTTAAAATAAGAACGTTGAATCAAGAGAAAAGCAGACCTGTTGAAGAGTTCAAACAAGAAGAAATTCTCATTTTAGATTCAAATACACAATAATAATTGAATTTTCAAACTTCTCTCTTTGTGACTAATTCATTTTAACAAATGAAGCCAAGGAAGAAAAACAGCACAAGTTTAGATTACTTCTGAAAAGTATTAGTTATGATCTGATTTCAACCGATCTCTTCACTTTGACTGCAGTCAAAAGACTTAAAGGTGTTGCTGAATCTTGAAACAAGTTTCATTGAAGAAGGCGTTTGATGAGAGGACCAATTAGCTTATTTTACCAACTTTTTCAGTGAATATTAAGATCCAGTGACTTTTAATACTTTTAATACTATTAATACTTTATATGAGTCACATTCAAATGACAAGCCCAGAAAATGGTTTATTTCAATTTATGTAAAGACAAAAAAAGATGTCTGAATTGTTTGTAATAAGTCAAAAATATCTGCCAATGGGGTTAAAAAAAAGTTTTTTGTATTAAGCCGTCTTGGTACATTTTTCTGGACTTGTCATTTGAATGTGGCTCATATCAAAATTAATACGATTTTTTATTTTATTTTTTTTTCATTTAGACGGAATGACTTGCTTAGATTTCAGTTTTTGCAGTGTTAACAAGACAATAAAGACATGATCAGGGTCAATTTCAGATTAAACAATGAACTCAAAGATATTTTTTAAAATAAGTAAAAGGCTTAAATCAAGTTTATATTTCTGATACCTCTAATTGCAAGAATCTAAATCTTGGCTTGTGCCGGATAATTTGCAGCATATCATCTAAGAAGCAATAAAATGCTTTGCTTTTGGTGAAGAGACCCAGAAATTGTAAAAACAAACAGAGGGGGCACATAAACTGAGCTCTGAGGGACTCCACAGGTAAAAGAGAAGATTACGAAAAGTCCTCACACACACACACACACAACATTGACAATTCTGTTTTTCAGAACCAATTAAGTTCTGCTCATGGCCCATTATGCAAAGTAAGCAGCTTTTTGTATTTAAGAAGTTTTAATAAAATAATAATTCCTTTTGTCTACAGGGAAAAAAACAAAAACAGAAAAATAATTAAAAATTTAAAAAGTCTCAAAAGACTCATTCTTCTAATTCACCATAATACCAGATTAAAACGCTTACATAGTGTTTGGCTGACACCATGTCACAAAGAATTAACCTGAAAAGGACATAAGGTTTACGTTGTTGCCACCTTTGTATTTCATGTGCAGATTAAACCTGAACTGCTGCATAAACAGATTAATTATGCAAAACTGTAAACCTTAATATCTTCAGAACTAATTAGTTATCAAAAAAATTTCCCTTGTACAGTGATTTTGGATTGAGAACTAATCCATTCAGACAAAAAAAAAAAATTGAACCAGACAACAAACATGTTTGTTTTTGTTATACAGGCTAGATTCATAATTAAATGGGTTTATATAAGGATCCCTGAGCCTCTGGAGCCTCTTAAGCATAAGCATCCACATTTTTATAATGCATATTCTTGAAAAAATAAAGGTCACCTTTTACAGATGAACTGCAGATATACTGTAGTGGTACCCCTCTTTTTGCTGTGGTCATTAACCATGGGAGGCCCTGTGTACTGTCTGCAAAGCTGGCACCTTTGTGTCAGAGGAAAATGTGAACTTCTCAAAATCTAAATCAAGCTTTAACCAATATTTTGAGGCACAATTTTCATTTTTGCACATGAGACACAAATTTTTTATTGAAGCTTGTGGTGAGGCAATTTTATAAAAGCCCGTTTCAGCCAGTTAAAAATGACAACTCAGCTTAGTTTAGATTTTCTTTCTGTTTGAGTTTTTGTTTTGTTTGTTTGTTTAGTTGTTTGTTTGTTTGTTTTTTGTTATGTTTTGTTTGTTTGTTTGTTTGTTTGTTTTTTGGACCGTATTAAGTCAAAATTTTGAGATAAAAAGTTGAAATTCTGAAATAAAAAGTCAAAATTGTAAGATAATATGTCAGGTTTTTTTTATATAGTCAATATTATGAGAAAACAAAGTCAAAATGAGCAGATCAAAAGTTTAAAATGCTGAGATTTCATCAAAAATATGAGGACTAAAAGTCAAAATTTTGACTTTTATCTCTTTCATTTGACTTTCGTGAGAAAATTTTGACTCAGTTTAGGCAAAAAAAAATCCAACAACAAAGTCAGTTTTTCACATTTAGATTTGTAACTGGCAGAAATAGGTTTCAGTATGTTTTCTTTTTTTACATTAAAGAAGACATTTACTCCAAATGGAAAATGACACAACCCCAGAGACACAGCTCCATCTTATTATCGAAAAGAGAATTGTATTTTTACCAGACAGAAACAAACATGTCAATGTAAGATAAGCTACTTAATTCATGTAAACTCCTGTAACAGCCATGAATCTTAAACCTACCCCTACCAGAAGGGTAGTGTTACTAAATCAGAACAATGAGTTGATAAAAGTTTGGGCTTTCTGTCAAGCTGACATGAATTTGAAGGTTCTGTATGGTTGTCACACAGTTATCTCTATGATAAAACAATCCTCCTCGGACACACAACAGTGTGATGTTCACAGCTCCTTTGTCGTACACTGTAATTTTGAAACAAAACTCAGTATTTTTCATTTTCCTCATTCTTTCTTTCCTCTACCAGCTGTGAGCACATCTGAACTTAACCCCCCTCAGTGTCCCTTTGTGTTGAGTCCCAAATCAAAGACTCTGGGGATAAAACAGAAACTAAACAGCTCTTGAGCTGACAGGAGGTTGTTTAACAGTGAACAAAATGCTTTGATTTTGATCATGCTCCAGCTCTCAACCAAAGCTCAGTAAATCAGGCTGTAAGTTGTGATTAGAAACATCACATGGTTTACTTACTGCTCTCATGCGACTCTGCCACACATCGATAAACTCAGGGGAGGAAGTGTTGACCAGGCTCGCATTTTGGGTCCAAGCGGGACATTTCCACTCTGGCATAGAAAGCATCGCCATGGAGGGTAACAGTAACGTGAATGTCCCCCCTTGGAGAATGGGTAGTCTGGAAATAAACGTCAGAAACATATTAGGTATCAGGAGGTGACAAAGAGAAAGACATGATTACCTCTATACTTACTGAAGTTCAGGAAAAAGTTGACAAAAAGTAACATTTGGACCCACAGGTCTTTGATAGTTTTTTGAAGACACTTAACTTAAAACAAAGATTTTGGTCATAAATCAGCTTGTCCTATTCTTTACAAAGAATCAAGCACTCAAAGGACAGTCTGTGTTTCGAGCCATTATTTAGATATGATCCATCTAAATTTTCAACAACCCTCTGTTCGCTGGATGTAAACAGGCACAGATGACAGATGAAGTGAGGTATCACTGCAAGGTTTGTCAGTATGTTGGTGCAGAAAAAATAAATAAAGTTGTATGTAGATGTTTATTTACACTGACCTATAATCACAATGAGAAACCAGTACAGGCATTTGCAGACTAATCTGTGAGTAGGACTGAAGTTTGATAATGCTCTACTAATATTAGCCATACTCTGCTAACAAGTGTG
>RPOG01004737.1:5638-17525 GCA_008086565.1 Thalassoma bifasciatum
GGGTGGGTGGTGGGTGGTGGATGGTGGGTGGTGCTGGGTGGTGGTGGGTGGTGTGAGCAGCTCTCCTTCAGTTCCACAGCCTCAGGCACCTGTGCAGGTGTGACCTGGATAAAGATGAACCTCTGACCCAGAACAAACACAGCCCAGCTGCAGGTGCAGCTTTGTTTGTGTGCAACAAACTTTCACAACAGTTCACACAGAAAAGATGCAGAAAAGAAGCAGGATCCTTCAGAGAGCAAAGCACAACCACAGGAGCTGAAGATTTATACTTTTAAAGAGACGTTTTCACTGAATCTGTCACTGATTTAAAGGTCTGAGTTTATTTCACTCTGAAAAGGATCAAACTTCCTCCTAAACAGTTTCAGTGAAAATTTAAAACACATTTATTCTGAGGCTCCGTCCTGGTAAAAGGTCTACGAGCACAAAAAGGGTTTGAAATAAGTAAAAGGCACAAAAACACTGAACACAGCTGTGATTAAAGTGATTATTAGGAGGCTAAATATTATTTTAGAGGTAAAAGAGTAAAACCTGAAGGCTGAAAGAGGCTGAAGCAGACGGTTAAAGCTGAATTCAGGCCCAAAGAAACACAAGCAGGATCTGGTTGGTGTCTCAGCTCTACTCTACTCTCCTCTCCCCGGTTTGTGTGTTGTTTCCATTAGCGCGGTACTACGCGTCAGACGCCAGTTTTTAGTACCTACTCTACCCTGGTTCTAAGAGAGTAAAGCTGATACTAAAAGGTGACGTGGACGGACTGCCGGTCACTCATTGGTCAGAGAATGTCGTCTCTGCAGCTTCTGACTCTGAACAAATCACTTACAAGAGGCAAAGGAATAAGTCAGCGACGGGTTTTTAATGACATTTAAACCTGACGGCACAGAACCAGACTGAATGAAGACAAAATAAAGCCCTAAAATGCTCCTTCATGATTCCTAAAGAAGTTAAAAGTCCTTTTTAAAGCAAAAAGAAGTTAACAGCAAAGATAGTTGGCTTTAAAGAGTCTTTTAAATTAAATCAAAGTTGGTCGGTGCAGGAGCGATCTGTCTGCCACGAGAGTCTTTAAGCACCAATCAGTCCATTAATCCACAGGGAACCAAAAAGGAAAACCAGTTCAAAGAAGAATGATTGATCAACAACAAATCTCTGCTATACCAGGCCCAAAAATCAAAAATTAAAGTGATCTCACTGGATCCAGGGAAGAGTTGATGTCAGGAAGCAGCTCCTTCGTTTTCCTCCGCGTGCAGCAGCACCAGGCTGTTGTTTACCTCCGTTGTCATGACGACCCACATTGAGCCGCTGTATTACTTTAATGAAATCTTTTTAAAGCTTTTTTTTTTCCTTTAAAGACCACGGTGGCACATATGTTAGTACAAAATGATGTTTGTGTGGCGTTATAGATGAACATGCACGCACTTCTGCGCAGCACTTTAGCGCAGCACTTTAGCGCAGCTGTGTTATAAGATCCACGATTTGGTCTCTGGTTTAGTTGGAGGCTCTTATTGGGCTTTTCTTTGGCTCTTGTTTGAGCCTATGGTTGGTCTCTAGTTGGTCTCTAGTTGGTCTCTAGTTCTGGACTCTGGTCTGGACTCTGGTCTGGACCCGTTAGGGGCCCTTCAGGGAGACGTCCCTGACACAGTGAGGATCCAGTTCCTCTTGAGTGCGTAGCAGGAATATTTTCAGGAATATTTGGGGGAGTATTTGGGGGAATCCCCTCCCGTGGCTCTGAGCTGTAATAACCTACTCACGCTCGTTCTCCCGCTGCGGTCGGCCTCTTCGCGCTCTGCCAGCGCTCGCAGGAAGTTATCTTTGAGCTCCTTTCCTGTGCTCGCCAGCGTCCTGGAAAAAAGAACACGGGAGGAAGAGTTGGAAACGTTTGTGTGAAGGAGGAGAGAGGAGTCGTTAAAGAGAGAGAAACCTCTCAGTGACTTCATGAGACGCCAAAGAACTTCTTTAAAAACTGACTCTGGATGTTTCTGCAGCAGCGACACGTCCACACCTGAAAAAACAGCAGGAAAAAAAAGCTCATGCACTCATGTTTGAAGAGTTCACACAGGCTCAGGTCCAGAACAACATTCACCAGATCCTCAGAGTTAATGGCTACAGGCCGTAAACAGGTCGAGGAGGAGGAGGAGGAGGAGGAGGAGGAGGAGGAGGAGGAGGAGGAGGTCCAGGCGTGAGAAACAGTTTTTCCTCTCCGCTTCAAAAACCAAACATTCTTCTGAAAAACACCAAATAATCAACTTTTCATCCGTTTCACCTGCTCTAAACCTGACCTCTCTCTCAGCTCACACATTTCTTTACTTACAGTAACATGGACCAACACCTGTTCACCTGTTCACCTGTTCACAGGCTGACTGACAGTCAGGAGGAGCTGTGGTATTAAAGTTGCTCCTCTACAGAAACTCTCACTGAGATCACATCAAAGTTTTCCTCTGAGTTAAATCCCTTTTTACTTTTCAGATTAAAGAAAAAAAACACAGGAGAAAATAAAGGCTGCTGGTTTCACCTTTAAAGAATAATGATCTGAGGTTAATAAACTCTGAGTGTGTTTGTGTCTGCAGCTTTAAGAGAGGAAGTTATAACTTTAACTTCCTCAAACAGCAGAGAGTCTGAACCAGGAGCTGCTGAAAAACCTCTGACTGTTCCTCATGGATCTGAGGCCACGACTTTATGTCTTTGTGTCTTTTTGTCCACTCAGAGGATAAATTCTCTTTCCTCTGCTTTAAACTGCTTTAATCCACGTTCCCTCCCTAAAGTCAAGGAGCTTCAACAACCTGCTCTCTACTTGTTCCTCTCTGCGTTTCTGCGTTTCTGCAGCGTCTGAGCGTTTCTGCAGCGTCTGGGTGTTTAAATTTATCCGATTGTAATTTCTCCTGTTAGAGCAGGATTGTAGTTTCTCCTGTTGGAGCAGGATTGTAGTTTCTCCTGTTGGAGCAGGATTGTAGTTTCTCCTGTTGGAGCAGGTTTGTAGTTTCTCCTGTTGGAGCAGGATTGTAGTTTCTCCTGTTAGAGCAGGTTTGTAGTTTCTCCTGTCGGAGCAGGATTGTAGTTTCTCCTGTTGGAGCAGGATTGTAGTTTCTCCTGTTGGAGCAGGATTGTAGTTTCTCCTGTTAGAGCAGGATTGTAGTTTCTCCTGTTAGAGCAGGTTTGTAGTTTCTCCTGTCGGAGCAGGATTGTAGTTTCTCCTGTTAGAGCAGGATTGTAATTTCTCCTGTTGGAGCAGGATTGTAGTTTCTCCTGTTGGAGCAGGATTGTAGTTTCTCCTGTTGGAGCAGTTTGTAGTTTCTCCTGCTGGTTTGGCCTGAGCCTGTAATGAAAGTCTGATCCCACAGTGGTAAAAAAGAGCAGCTCAGCACATTTTTGGAGGCTGCAGCTTCGCTCCATCTTCTGACTGAGTGAAGGTTTGCTGCTGGGTCACGGGGCCCCGGCCCCAAAGTAAACACAGGTGTGAGCGGCAGAGGGGGGGCAGTAGCTGCAGCAACACAGCAGTCACGAACCAGGAGCAGACACGTGGAGCAACTATCAGCAACTCACAGAAAGTCACAGCAACTATCAGCAACTATCAGCAACTGACAGAAACTCACAGCAACTATCAGCAACTATCAGCAACTGACACAAACTCACAGGAACCCGCAAAAATATATCACACCAGATCAATAAAAGATCTACAACAGAGTCATAGCAGATCTATGTCAGACCATAGATAGATCTATACTAGATCAACACCAGATCTATATCAGTCACAGATGTTTACTAGATCCTCTCCAGACCAAAGCAACATCTACACTTGATCTGATCCAGATCCAGAGTAAACTAGATTTACACTTGATCTACATTAGATCTATATCCCACCTGCGTCTGTTTTGCAGCATCAGTTTGTTTTAAAGTTGCGTTCTCACCAGTCAGATCTCAAAGTTGCAGATGAATCAGACTCTGAGGTTTTCTCCTGTTTTTCTTTAATGTTCAGACTGAAAAGTGTAAACTTCTTGAGGAGGATCCTGCAGCTCGTCCTCGTCCGTGTGTGGTTGTGTTTACCGTCCTGTAAACAGACTTGTTGCTGTGCAGCAGCTGCCCCCCCCCCCTCGTTTAGAGCTGCATAGATCTGTACGGAGGCCTCCATGTTATATAAGTCCTGAAATTAATGGAGAAACTTCCTGAAGCCGTTTGGAGCAGGTGTTGTTGTCTCTGACCTCAGCTGACTGCAGCAAAACATCTGCAGGAAACATTCAACGTCTGAGGATCAGAGGGAGAAGGTGGAGAAAGGTGGAGAAAGGTGGAGAAAGGTGGAGAAAGGTGGAGAAAGGTTTCCTCTAACGCAGAGATTCAAAATGTTTCTGTCTCTGAACCATCTCTGAGGATCAATGAAGATCAATTAAGATCAGTGAAGATCAATTCTCCTGAAGTACTCTACCAGATCATCATGAGATCTTTACATGTTCTAAACAAAATCTTCATCAGATCCGCACCAGATCTACACTAGATCTATACCAGATCTACACTAGATCTATGCCAGATCCTCATAAGATCTCAGAATCTAAACAAGATTTAAACCAGGTCTTCATTGAATCTAGACCAGATTCACACCAGATCCTCTACAATCTTTACCAGATCTACACCAGATCTACACCAGATCTACAACAGATCTACAACAGATCTACAACAGATCTACACCAGATCTACACCAGACCAACACCAGATCTACACCAGATCTACAACAGATCTACACCAGATCTACAACAGACCAACACCAGATCTATAACAGATATACACCAGACCAACACCAGATCTACACCAGACCAACACCAGATCTAAAATAGATCAACACCAGATCAACACCAGATCAACACCAGATCTACACCAGACCAACACATGACCAACACCAGATCTACACCAGACCAGATTCACACCAGATCCTCTACAATCTTTACCAGACCTACACCAGATCTACACCAGATCTACAACAGATCTACAACAGATCTACAACAGATCTACAACAGATCTACACCAGACCAACACCAGATCTACACCAGATCTACACCATATCTACAACAGATCTACACCAGATCTACACCAGACCAACACCAGATCTACAACAGATCTACACCAGACCACCACCAGATCTACAACAGATCTACACCAGACCAACACCAGATCTACAATAGATCTACACCAGATCAACACCAGATCAACACCAGATCTACACCAGATCTACAACAGATCAGCATGAGATTGTTACGAGATCTAAATCGGATCTACAATAGATCCAACGAAAATCTCCCACAGATGTCTTTCAACCTTTACTGGAACTACACCAGATCTACATCAGATCTACATCAGATCTAAGTAAGATCTAAACCAGATCTAAATCAGATCCTTAGATCAGATCTAAACCAGATCTAAACCAGATCTAAATCAGATCTAAACCAGATCTAAACCAGATCTAAATCAGATCTAAATCAGATTTTCACTGTTCAAATCTAAACTCTTCAGCTCATTTAGGGGATGATTGCTTTGACTTTTCATTTCTTTGAGTTTTCAACTTTTTGACTTCTTTCACTTTTGTGTTACATTATTTTTTCTTTTGAGAATAATCCTGATCAGAGACGTTTAAGGAACCAAACGTTTTCTCTCTCTCTGCAGACGCTCAGACTCAGGAGACGTTTCCGTGTAGAAACCAGTGATTCCTGCATAATTAATGAGGCTCATTAAATCAGCTCTTTGAGGATCAGTGTGGGGGGGTTGTGTGTGTGGGGGGGGGGGGGGGGGGGGGGGGGGGGGGGGGGGGGGGTCGGCATTCCTCCCTGATTCCTCTGAAAATAAATGTGCGGTGAGAGGAGGACGTGGTTTCATGACGGAGAACAGATGTGCTCCTCTGAAAAAGTTCGGACTCAGATTAACAGATTGGAGCTTTCATTAGTTTAGCGGCGGCGTGGTGTAGCGTGGCGGCGTGGTGTAGCGTGGCGTGGCATGGCGGCGGCTCCGTGTGGCAGATGGGAGCTCTCTCTGCAGGAACAACACGTTTCTGCTGCTCAAACTCTCTGCTTGGGAAAATGAATCTTCTGGAAAATATTATTTTGGGCGGCTGGACGTGGGGGAAATTCCACACAGCGTGACAATTTACTTTATTTTGGTCTTTGAGTGAAATCCTCTGTCACCTCTGATTACAAGCAGCTCAAAGTATCAGTTACACATGTGCAGAGACCCACGGCCCACCTGAGGGGGGGGGGGCACTGTGTGTGTGTGTGTGTGTGTGTGTGTGTGTGTGTGTGTGTGTGTGTGTGTGTGAACATCTCCTGCCTCAGCTGCTGTTTTCTAAAGTGGATCAAAGGATTCATCACTGTCTCTTCACTTTGACTGAAGTTTAATTAAGTAATAGATTCATGATTAAGAAATCATAAATTTACATAAAAACTTAAATTATTGGAATAAAGTTTTAGTGTGATGAAAATAAAGTTGTAGATTTAAACAGATTCACTCATAACTTTACCAGAATAGTCACAGATAATGAATAATTAACAAGAATCATACAGATCAAGAGCCCTAGAAATAAGATATTAAAATCAAAATCTTAAAAGATAAAAGTTAATACTTGATTTAATGGTCGAAACTTTGAGGAATTAAAGTTGAAATTTGGGAAATGAAAGGTCATATATTGAGATACAAAGATATTCTTTTAATAGAAAGTCACGTTTCTCGCTGATAAGAAGTCAAAATTGGGAACAAAAGTCAATATTTAGAGATAAAACAGTCCAAACATTGAGATATATTAGTCAAAATATTAGTCAAAAAAGATGAAATTTGAGCTGAAAAGTCCAAGTTAGTAGATCAAGAGACAAAGTTATGAGATAGATAGTTGCAAATATAAGACAAAAAGTCAAATTTCAGAAACAAAAAGTCAAGGTATTGAGATATTTAAGTCAAACTTTTGAGATTAAGAGACAAAATTTTGAGCTAGAAAGTTGAAGTTGTGAGATAAAAGGATGAAATTTTGAGATAAAGATTCAAAATTTAAAAGAAAATGTGCATGTACAATCTTTGTAGTCCTTGACCGAGGAAAAATGATTTTTTTCAACAGTTTTACATCCACAACACACGTGTGGAAAACAGCTGACACAACAGACCCTGGGTCAGTCAGAAAAAACAATCACAGCTTTAACGATCACATGATCACGATATCTGGAATCATGATTTCGATCAGTAAACGATAAATCGTTCAGCCCTAATTCAGACGCTCTCTGATCCTGCAGACGGCGAAGAAACAGCTCGTTCCTGCGTCGACCTCAAAGGAACATTTAGTCAAAGAAAGTCTAAATATTTTTGTGTTTCTTACGTAAAGCACTGTTTCTGTGTGTGTGTGTGTGTGTGTGTGTGTGTGTGTGTGTGTGTGTGTGTGTGTGTGTGTGTGTGTGTGTGTGTTCCTCAGCCACACACACACACCATCACAAAGTGCAGAGGAGGCGATTGTCCTGACAGCAGGTGAAACAGAACCTGAGAGCGGTGGCGAGGA
The DNA here is from genome assembly GCA_008086565.1 of Thalassoma bifasciatum. Classification (NCBI taxonomy): domain Eukaryota; kingdom Metazoa; phylum Chordata; class Actinopteri; order Labriformes; family Labridae; genus Thalassoma; species Thalassoma bifasciatum. The sequence goes on from RPOG01004737.1 coordinate 13,143, forward strand.
GAGCGGCGAGGAGAGCAGCGGGGGTTTGGATCAGCTGAATCAGCTCCTCGTGTCCGTCACAATCTCACTCTCAGCATCTGGAGGATGAAACTCAGTGTTGGTGCGTGTTGGCGGCGCTGGTTTTCTTTGGCACCAAGAGTGAAGGCCCACGAGGAGCGAGCGATTCTTCAGGAAGTTTGAGAACAAGAAACAGCAGCAGCACAATGGAGGCTGTGAGCAGCTGTGGTTACCACGGAAACCTCACAAGGGCCGCCACCAGCATGACATATATATACAACATAAACAAAGATCTTATAGAAAAACTATTTCTGCCAGTTAGAAATACAAAACTATATCTCAGTTTCATCTGAGAATTTCAACTTCTGATTTCAAAATTTCTCAGAGTTTTGACTTTTCTTCTCTCATGTTGACTTGAATCTCAAAATATTGACTCAATTTTAAAATTAAACCTATATTTCAAAGTTCAATGAATCATCACAAAATTAAGACTTTTTCTGTTACCTCAAAATTCTGACTGAATTAACTCAATATTTGGGCTTTTTATCTTAAAGTTTGATTATTTGTCATCTGTTTTTGTTCTTATAATTTTGACTCTTTTCCTAAAAATCTTTACCTTTTCCCTGAAATTTGACTGTTTATCTCCAGATTTTGAGTCAAACTTACAATTTTGACTTTTCGTCCTAAAAATTTTGTTTTCATTTTCTGAAGAGCCTGATTTTTTTTGTCTTCAATTTCTGACTTTTTCTCTCAAAATCTTGATATTTTCTATGAAATTTGACTATTTTAAATCACAAACTTTTGACTTAAAGACCTCAGAATAGTGAAATTTTATCTCAGTATTTTGACTTTTGTCCTTCAAATTTAGTTTTATTGTTTTCTAAGACTTTGACTTTATTTTCTTTTTTCCTCAAACTTTTGACTCAAAGTTACAGTTTTGAATTTTATATCTAAATCTGGACTCACTTTCTGTAAGTTTTGACTTTTTTCTTCTTCTTTTTGTGTCTCAAATTTTGACTTTATTCCCTCAGAATTTGACAGTTTTTCCTCAGATTTCACCTTTTGTTTCCAGAAGCTCGTCTCAAAAAGCTGTTTGTGTGTTTGTAATGATGATACTTTTTTTTGGTCCTTGGTTAATTAAAAGTTGTGGTCTTCTGCTGATAATGTGGGTATTTTATTTTGAAAGTCTGAGCAGAACTTCCCCTGTTACTGATCTGATAAAAACTGCAGAAAAATGTGAGTGTGAACTTCTTCATACGTCACTTTCTGCTTCCTGGAGTTTGACCCTAAACCTGAAACCAGAGCCAGAGGTTAAACCACCATCAGAGCCCCGCCCTGCTCTCCACCTCTGCCCCCCCCCAAACCAAACAACCTCTGCTCTGACGGCAGCAGCTTTGTTCACCATCAGGAGCAACAACGGGGCAACATCTGATCAGCATTCAGCGCACTAACCCCCCCATGACCCCCCCTCTGTCAGGATTTTATTACCACAGGTGCAGGAGCATCATTGATCAGATTCAGGCTAAAGGCCTTTAAATGAAAACAGCTTTATTTATACACCTGCAGGCACTAAAGGGGGGGGGGTCAGGGGAAAACAGAGAGGAAAGGACACAGAGGGGGGAGGAGAGGAGGTGTTCCCTGAAACTTTGACTTACTGTTTCAAAATTTAGACTTTTTTCCCTGTAACTTTGACTTTTAAGCTCTAAGTTTTACGCTGTGGACAGTTTCCGCAGGTTTCCAGATTTAAAAGTGTCACAAACACATGAGACACTTTTTTCTTTACACCTGCTGCAGATTTCTGTTACAGAACTGTTGATGAGTTTCAGGACTTTACATGAAACCAGAGCTTACAGCTCAGGTTCTTCACTGACTGAAATCACTGAACAAAAAAATTGATAAACACTAAGACAGGGTTTGACAGGATAAAGCTCCAACTTCATATTTTTTCATGTCTTAATGACTCTCTGAAAGTTTGACTTACTGACTCTCTGACTTTCTGACTCTGACTTTCTGACTCTCTGACTTTCTGACTCTCCGACTCTCTGACTCTCTGACTCTCTGACTCTCCGACGCTCTGTGTCTCTAACTCTCTGACTTTCTGACTCTCTGACTTTCTGACTCTCGGACTCTCAGTCTCTCTGACTCTCTGACTCTCTGACTCTCTGACTCTCTGACTCTCCGACTCTCTAACTCTCTGACTCTCTGACTCTGAATCTCTGACTCTCAGACTCTCTAACTCTCTGACTCTGACTCTCTGTCTTTCTGACTCTGACTCTCTAACTCTCTGACTCTCTGACTCTCTGACTCTCCGACTCTCTAACTCTCTGACTCTCTGACTCTGAATCTCTGAATCTCTGACTCTCTGACTCTCTGACTCTGAATCTCTGACTCTCAGACTCTCTAACTCTCTGACTCTGACTCTCTGTCTTTCTGACTCTCTGACTTTCTGACTCTCTGACTCTCTGACTCTCCGACTTTCTGACTCTCTGACTCTCTGACTCTCCGACTTTATGACTCTCTGACTCTCCGACTCTCTGACTCTCCGACTCTCTGACTCTTTGACTCTGACTCTCTGACTCTCTGATCCTTGATTTGGCTCCCTCAGCTCTTAAAGTGTGTTTCCCTCAGAGCTGATGTAGATGTTGGAGCGTGAACAGAGCGCCGTGTGTTAAACATCCTGATGTTTCCTCCAGGATCCTGTTGGGACCAGATGAAAGGCTCCAACATCAGAGTGTGTGTGTGTGTGTGTGTGTGTGTGTGTGTGTGTGTGTGTGTGTGTGTGTGTGTGTGTGTGTGTGTGTGTGTGTGTGCGTGTGTGTGTGTGTGTGTGTGTAACATCAGTGTGTGACATCAGTGTGACTGCAGGTGTGCAGGCTCCTCTTACACCTGTGTCACTGATCTTTACACACACGCTCAGAGCGAGGGGGCGGGGCTTAACCTACGTTTGGATCAGCATCTGAGGCGACCATCAGATTCAACACCTCACAGGTAAATGTTTGGATACTGACACAACATTAATGTGTGTGTGCTTTGATGATGAGCCAGCACACACACACACACACAGCCAGGTGTGTGATCAGAGTGATCAGGTTCCTGAGGAAAAGCTTCATGTGACCTGATCTCTGTCTCTGGTTGTTGAAGAAAAACTCACACAGATGTGGAGCTCAGTTTAAATAACACACACACACACACACACACACACACACACACAAATGAAAACAGCAGCAGCTCAAACCAAACAGGATGTGACACTTTCACAGTCAGGATTCAGTGAAAACCAGCTCAGACTGAAGCATCTTCACATTTTCACATTTTTCTCTGTGTCACAGAAACAAAAAGCAGCAGCAGCAGCAGCAAAGAGCCACGAGACTCACAACACAGCTCACATCATCACGGTAAAACTGCATGAAGCCAAAGCCCGTGGTTGGGAGAGCATTAACGAAACTTTAACCTCTAGTTTTTATTCGCATTCTGACAAGAAAAGGCAGGGAGAGCAGCAGCAAAGACGTGACGACACATCTCTCTGAGTGTCAGATTTTAAAGCCTACAGCAGAGAAAGAACATCTCACTTCTTTTTTCATGCACAATCAAAAAGAGAAAACAGGGAGAGCATCAGCAAAGAGCCATGAAGTCCAGAGAAGAGCGAGCATGTGATGATACACGTGAAGCGCTGATTTTAAAACCACAGGCAGGGAGAGCACATCTCTGCCTTTGTGTTCATGTGCATTCATGAATAAATCAGACAAGAAGAGCATCAGCAAAGACCTGACCAAACAGAAAACTGGTCAAATTCCTGCCTACCTACATGCAGATGTTTGATACCAAAGCCTGTAGTGGGGGGAGCACAAACCGTCTTTAAGCTCTCAGTTTTTATCTGGGTCAATGAGGTGACGTCCCCTTTTTTTGTGTCTGAGTGCAATATTTCCTTCCACCATGAATTGAGTATTTCATCACATGTATTTATTTATTCTATGAAACCTGTGTTATTTGAACACATCTTTAAACTATTAAAATATAACATGTTTTTTTGTGTTTTGGTTCCTCAAACCCCCAAAATGTCAGGTGGTGCAACCGTCCTGACAAGTATCCACAGTAATTAAACTCTAAAAATTGAATGTCAGTTATTGTAAATGGAAATTAAAAATACAGTGGCATTATTTTATGCTTCAACCTTTTTAAATAAAACATTCTTTGCAAATAAAAAGAATTTTAAAGCTGTTGAGAAATGTAAAAAACTTTTGTCCCGTAATTTTCACCTTGTCAAATGTCAGGGTGGTGCAACCGTAACATTAGACTTTTATTTTAAAGTGAAGAGAATAAAACAGGAAACAGGAAACTGCATCAGCCAGAGGAGCCCAAATGACATTTGTGACCAAGTGGAAAAGT
>RPOG01004737.1:18766-32118 GCA_008086565.1 Thalassoma bifasciatum
CTGCATCAGCCAGAGGAGCCCAAATGACATTTGTGACCAAGTGGAAAAGTTTGTAGATTTCTCTGAAATACTGATAAAAAAGGTTTTTTCACTTCATTGGTGACTGGAACAATTTCCATGTCAGGTGGAACAACCAATGTAATAATGTGAAATGTTATTTTAACATCAAATTATTTATCTTACTCACAAATAAAAGAAATGAAACACACAAAATGAAAATGTATGAGTCACTACAGACACTTGAGAGATACTTGCCAATAATTTCACACAGAAAAAATAACAGGAACATATAAATATATTTTCATATATTTGGTTGCTCCACCTGACATTTTTGGGTGCTCAAATTAAAAATACTAAAAAATAATGAACCTGAAAACTTTGAAATGTTGGTCAACTACTGAAATCTGTTAGAAAACATAATTCTTCTCTCAGAAATATGTTTTTATCCATTTTTAAAGAACTTTTTCAAAATAAGTTTTCAGACCCTCTTTTTGTCATTGACCCATTTACCTGTGACGTGTTAAACACTGAACTCACCTTGTGTCGCTCCTCTCGGCTCCTGCAGCAGCTCTGCTCCTCCTCCTCCTCCTCCTCCTCCTCCTTCAGAGTCGACTCCTTGCTCTGCAGGAGGAGAAAAGAGGATTTAGATTCAGTGGAGACTTAAAAACTCCTTTTACTGTTGATTGTTGTGGATTATTTTCACAACTTTCAAGAGATGTTTCTGGAAACTTTTGTCTTTGTATTGGAATAATATTTATTATTTCTGCCCATAAAATACTTTATTTGTCCTCTCCCATGATGCTGAGAAACTGTATGATCGATTTATTACTCAAAATAAAGAATCATAGAAATGGGGATTGGGACCAGGCTGAAAGAAATAAAAAATAAACTTACAAGATTAATCTCTAAAAACTATAAACTTACACAAATAAAATCATTAACATGGAAGGAAAATAGTCGTTAAGTTATGAGAATAAAGTTGTTATCTTATAAGAATAAAGTCATAAACTTACAAGAATAGAGTCAAACTTACAAAAACAGTTGTAAACCTTTGAGAATAAATTAAATGCACCTCACTTGACTTAAAATTTTGAATCTTTATCTGAAAAAAAAAATCAACTTTCCGTCTTACAATTTTGACTTTTTTACTCAAAATTTTTGCTGTTACCCCCAAATTTTAGACTTTACTTTCTAACGATTTTGAGGTTTTTTTCCACATTATTTTCACTTTATTTAATCCAACATTTGTCCTTATTCTCTTGACATTTTTCCCCCCAAAATTTTGATTTTATTCTGGCCAAAAGCATTCTCAATTTCCAGCTGGTGTAAACGGGCCTCCATGATAATGCCCCAACTCAAATGAAAAATAAACTACATTAATTTATCTCATGTAAAAACGTAAACAAAGCCTCAGAATCTGAGTTAAAGTGAATATTTACCACCATAAATGAGGACGTGTCTGGTACAAAAAAAAAAAACTTCTACTACAAACCAGTCAGATTAGATTCACCCTGTAATTTTTACCAAAATATTAGTCGAGAAATAGTCCAGTGTCCACAATAGCAGCAGCACCACTGGTGTCCACTCAACTGGGGCAGACTGAGACACAGTGTTGTAAGCAGGCGACTCGGACTATCTCTGCTTGAGTGAGACTAATAGTCGAGTCTATAAAAGAGAGTGTGTGGACACAGGTGTTCAAACAAAGTGACCACAGCAGCAGCAGCTGTGTTTATCATGACCCACACTGCCCCCTACAGGCCGCACTGCCCCCTACAGGCCGCACTGCCCCCTACAGGCCACACTGCCCCTTCAGGACACACTGCCCCCTACAGGCCACAGAAGCTGTGTTAATCATGACCCACACTGCCCCCTACAGGCCACACTGCCCCNAAACAAAGCCTCAGAATCTGAGTTAAAGTGAATATTTACCACCATAAATGAGGACGTGTCTGGTACAAAAAAAAAAAAGAAGATGATGTTTGGTCAGTCTAATCTAAGTGGGACATTAAAAATGGTTTTATAATCAGCTCTTTATCAGGTCACAGGTGTTATCGTCGTCGTGGTGACCACAGGTGAGTTGACCCCGTCTGACTCTGTGTCACAACATTCGTCCGCTGAGCCTGATAGAGACGAACTCACTCTGATTATCAGCTCAGATATTTTCTCTCTGTGTGGACACAGGTGTTCAAACAAAGTGACCACAGCAGCAGCAGCTGTGTTTATCATGACCCACACTGCCCCCTACAGGCCACACTGCCCCCTACAGGCCACACTGCCCCCTACAGGCCACACTGCCCCCTACAGGCCACAAATGGAACTGACACACTTTTTTGGAAAAACCTGTCATAATTCAACAAAAACAAATACAACAGAATTTTTCACAGAATAAAAATATTCTTTGAAAAAAAAACATTCTTCAGCTCATAAAACTCACATATAAGAAATTAAACTGTTTTCACTTTTCTCTTTCAATGGTTTTCCACAAAATATATCCAAGAATAGTTCATACTCAGGAAGTGAATCTCTATTATCCATCATTTTTTCCTCTTTAATACACTTTACTTGTATGTTTTTGCAATTTCAGAACGTTTTTATAACAACAGGGGCAGGTTTCATGAGTAAACTTGTACTTTATCGCCACCTAGTGTGCGGTCAGGGGTACTACTCCAAAATGTAACTCGTATTTCAAGCAGAGATATTTCTGTACACTGTTTAAATTCAGCCCATAAATAAATCTATATGATACATGTTCAGCTGTGTTTGTTGTGAAGTTTGTAAACAGGGAGCGAAATCCACCAGAGTCCATTTAAAATAAGGGAGAGTAAGTATTCTTACTTAATTTAAAGCAAAAGTGAGTTTCCTAAAACGTTTTTATTAACTATTAGCAATATTTCCTTTATGTTGAATGATTCGGCTGAGATTAAATTGGCAGGTATTGAAATTTAATCGGGTTATATCAGATTTTTTCGTTGAAGTTGTCAAACTCGCGCAGGCGCAGATCATCGCTTTTCCTCCGCGCTGAGTCTGAATAAAATGTTATTTTACGATATAAAAACACAGTTTTTAAGAATTTTATCAATGCGGAATTCAATTAAAGTCTATGAGGGTTTCTAATATTTAATATGTGTGTTAAGAAAACTTTCATTGAGGCTGTTTTGGTAAGAAAAGCATAAAGTGGCTGTTTCCTTAAGGCGGTTTGGAGCTGAAGGACAAACTGAGCTTTAGCGAAGTTAAAAAGTTAAATCTTAAAATGTTGGTGACTGTAAAAGTTTATTTCAGAGAAACTCACTTCAGGTGAATCCATCTGTGTCTCCCTGTAGTCCAGGTAATCCTCAGGTAACCTCTAAACTCCGTTAAAACGTGTCGGTGTTAATCAGCGCTGCTGGTTCACACCTGTGTGTTGTTAGTGGTTGCTACGGCAACGGGGAGACGCTGACGTCATTCACAAAATTTAAAGAAATGCCAAATTTATAAGTTTAAAAGTAAAATTTAGGAAGAAAAAAAAGCGGAAATATCGAGATAAAAAGTCGAAATTTTGACAAAAAAGAAGAATATAAAAGAAAGACTTCAAATAAACAAAAACACCTTTTTAACAATTAAGAAAAAATAACAAATAAAATTAAAAACTAAAAAAATTAGTATAAAATTAGTTTTGGTCCATATTGAATATAAATTTGAGCTAATGAAGTGAAAACTGTTAGATTAAAAAAGTCCAAGTTTGGAGGTAAATTATCAAAATTATGAGATCAAAACAAAGATTTGAGGGGTTTTTTTCTAAGCTGAAATTTGAGATACAAAGTCCAATTTTTTGCATAAAATCAACTTTAAGCATCACCTTAAAATAAACTACAAAAAAAAACAGGAATAAAATTATCAATATTTATGAAAAAATTTTAAACCACACAAAAAAAAACATTAGTATTAGTTTTTGTCCAAGTTAAGTCAAAATAGTTAGAAAAAATGTCGACATTTTGAGAATAAATCTTGAAATTATACGTTTAAAAGTCAAAAGTATAAGAGAAGAAGTTAAATTTTGAGATAAAAAGTGGACAAAAAAATTAAATTATAATAATAATTAACTTAGAATATTTAACTTACCAAATTTCTTAAAATTCACACTTTTGTTTGGGAAATTTCTGGAAAAGGTCTGAACTGGATTTTCTTGAATTTCTAACATTTAATCAACAACAGTTAAACATCATCACAGAAAAGTTGTGTAGTGATGATGAGGTGATATTCCATAATAATGATGATTCTGAAAGGCCCAAACATTCAGTATAAACACTTTAAACATCAATAAACAAGGATACAGTATAAAAGAATTTATTGAAAAAGGAAACAGAACAAAAACAATAACAGTGCAACACAAATTTAAAAAAGTCATTCTTTGTTTTTTTTGTTTCTGCAGAAACTTTGTGAAGCTGTTCACTCACATCCCACATTTCTTTTTGTTGAATTTGTATTTCTCTGCCTTTATTTTTCCATCATATCTCTCAAGAAACATTTCTTTTCTGTTCTCGTGACATTAACATTTTAAATTTTGAGTTAGGAAACAGTAACTGAGGGTGTGCAGACGTCCAAAGGTCGTTTTGAAGAAGATCAAAATTAGAGTATTTGAGTCAGAGATGAAGATTATTTTCTGCTCCAAACCTGAAATAATAAATAAAATGACGAATCCAATCATGGTGCAGACTCCCAGACTTTTAATTTGACAGTAAAACACAAATCTAAATGTTTATCTGGAGTATTTTTGGTTTTATGAATCCAAACACGGTGACTCCTGCTGTAATTATGATTTTTTATGATCAGTTTGTTTAATTTCTCTGAGTCCGTCGACTTTTAACGGGTCTGCAGTGACGTCTGCAGAGAGGAAACGGCGTGTAAAGGTGAAAGATGGCGTTATAATTGTGCTCTCATGCAGATCCTGTCGCCATGTTTGACCTTTAAGAGCCGACACATGAGACAACGGGACGAGGAGTCGCTTCAGTCGTTAGTTAACGAGAAGAAAGACGGTCACGCAGCTGGGGCTCAGTCCTGATTCTCTTACTGAGAAATAAAAACTGGCTTTAATATTTAACACCAACATAAATGATGCACCAGAATCTTCCTGTTCTTCTTCTGTGTTCAACAACCTCCCTCGTGGTTTCACTTCTTCTCTCTCAGTTTAAAGATAACACAAAAACTTTTCTGTCGCTCATGGTTCGTGGTTGGTGAAGACATTTATGAAAAACAACTGTTTACTCTTTTTAAATCAACAACAGAAACTTCCAACATTTCAGCTACAACTGACAGGTTTTAACAAGACCTACGTTTCTTTTTGGGTGTTTATTGAAGTCGACTTTATGTCCTGAGAGACTTTCTTACACCAGACCGACAAAGTTCTACGTGTTATTCCTCCGTGAACTCCTTTTTACCCGACTTCTTTCTGTAAAGATGTGTTTACGGTGTTTCAAAGGACGAATGTTTTGCGGTTTGTCGTGTCTCTGTTCGGACAAAACTTCTGGAACAAAGTCATTTGGAGTGATGAGAGCAAAAGTGAACTTTTTGTCCACAACCATAAACATTGTTCCATTTGGAGAGGAGTCAACAAGGCCTATGATGAAAGGTCCACCATTCCTACTGTGAAACACGGAGGTGGATCACTGATGTTTTGGGGATGTGTGAGCTACAAAGGCTCAGGAAACTTGGTCCAAACTGATGAATGAAGGATGAATGCAGCATGTTATCAGAAAATACTGGAGGAAAATTTACACTCATCAGCCCAGAAGCTGCACATGAGACGTACTTGGACGTTCACACATGACAATGATCCAAAACACAAGGACAAGTGGACCTGCCATTGGCTACAGCAGAATAAAGTGAAGGTTNCCAGCACAAGCCCTCGCTCCTCCTCCTCCTCCTCCTCCTCCTCCTCCTCCTCCTCCTCCTCCTCCTGCTTCGTCCTGAGGGAAATTCCTGGAGGTCGTGACTCTGGGTTTTTCTGAGAACAGCCGTTTTCTAAAGTGACAGCTCTGATGGACAGTTTGATCCCTCACAGCTGTGCAGACCCAGGACCATGAGGGGGGGGGTCCTCAAACCCAGGACCCGGTTTACTGGTTCAGAGGTCACATTTGTCACCTGCAGAATGATTTTATTTAAAGTGTCCTGATTAGGGCTGAAGGATTTATCTGTTCACACCTGTCTTTGAGTGTGAGACTGTTGGAAAAATACTTTTTTCCTGTGATTGTTGAATTTTGTTTTTAATTGTTTTGTATTTTATTTCATGTAACTTGACACAATTAAGGATATTTTGTACTGCATCGTTTTTTAAAAGCTAAGAGTCAAAGATAGCTCTTTCTGTTCTTCAGTTTTTAAAACTAAAAATACAATTTAAAAAGTCCGGTTTAGAAATAACAAGAACAGGTTTTAGGGATTTGAGAAAAGTCAAAATTCAACTTATTATCTAAAAATCTTCCTTTAAAATTTTTTTTTTGCCTTTTATTCCATGATTTTGTATTTAAATTCATATAATTTTGACTTAAATCTTAGAGTTTTGATTTTTTGTATCAAAATTTCAACTTTTTATCTCAAACATTGCCTTTATTTCAAAACTTAGACTTTTTATCTCAGACTTACGTCATCTTAAAATTTTGACTTTTGTTGACTTTTTTTTTTCAATCTCAACGTTTTGACTTATCTTATGAATTTTACTTTTTCTTGAATATTGACTTCATTTTCTACAAATTCAACATTGAACTCTGAATTTTTGATTTTCATCTAAGAATTTAGTTTTATCTCAAAATTGTGACTAATTCAGGCCAAATAAACCTCAGCAGATCCAAGTTTTCATTTCTATATTTTTAACTGTTAGAAACAGGCTTGCATAGAATTTATCCATAGAAATCAGAGTTTTTACTTCTTTTCACAAACTGTTGACTTTCTATCTCAAAGTTTGTTTGTTTTTTGTCCAACCATCTAAAATGTTTCGACTTTTCTCAGATTTTTGACTTCTATCCTGCAAGTTCAACTTTTTTTTCTCATAATTTTGACTTTATCTCAACATTTGGACTAACTATGTAAATTTTGTCTCATTTAAATTTGTACTCATCATTTCACAAATTGGACATTCACCTTGAAATTTTCAACGTTTATCTAATTTTGTTTCTATCTCAAAACCTGAAACTTTTGAATTTGTTTAAACGTTTGAACTTCACGATCTAAAAACATAAACATTTCTTAAAAATTAGACCATTTACCCAAGAATTTTTCCATTTTTTAGCAAACTCTTTGACTTTTTTCAACAACGTTTCAACATTTCATTTGAAAAGTTGTTTGGTTTTGTACATTTTTATCCCAAACTTTGGACTTTTATCCAAATTTCGACTTTATTACTTTAAAGGTCTTGACTTCTGTCCCAGAATTTCATCTTCTTTGTCTTATAAATTTGACTTTATCTCAACATTTAGACCAACTAACTAAATTTTGACTTTCTTTTTTTTTAATCTCAAAATTTTGACTCATTAAGGTTAAATAAATCTCAGCAGATCCAAGTTTTCGTTTCAATAATTGTAGCTGGTGGAAACAGGCTTCCATACATTTATAATAAATAAACTTGTTTATTATTTTCTTTTTCTCTCTGTGATGTTTGAACACATCGTGACGACTTTGGGATCAACTTTATGAAACGCTCAGATTTCTGACGCGTCATCAAACGCATCGTTCTGATGATGACATCAGTATCAGGTCAGGACACACCTGAGTTTAACAGGTGAGAACTTAATTCATGACTTTCTTTAAAATAATAAAATAAAATGTTTTTCATAAAAAGGGGGCGGGGCTTGCTTGACTGACAGGTGACACAGTTTGACCTTGACCTCTGACCTTCCTCCTGGATCAAACCAGAGTCTGTTTCCACCATCATCAGACTGGAGGCGGCGTCCGTGTTTTCCTCGCTCTCTGAAGCACTCGTGGAAACATGGAGCGGGGCGGAGCGGCGTCCACGCACAGACGTGTGACACGTGTCATCAGACGCGTCACCTGATGTGAACCCGTCGCCCTCTGAGGTCACAAACCTGGAATGTTTTAACAAACGTCCTCGTGCGGCGTCCTGACCCTCAGACTTCTACCCAAACCGGTATTTGGGCCAGTATTTGACCTGCGTCTGTCGCGGCGCCGCTCCAGCCCGGACGGTAATGAGAGGTTTGGGCGGGGCCTGAGCAGGGGGCGGAGCTTTCCTCCTCTCTTTGCCGCGGTCCGTGATGGTGAAGCCTCGCTCTCTGTTGTCGTGGAGACCGACGCGCGGCAGGAAGTGGGTGGAGACGTGCTGCGCCTTGACCCTGGGGCTGGAGCCCATCTTGGCTTTTCCGCGCTTGTTGAGCGCCACGAACCAGTCGCGTCCCGTACGATGGTTCCTGTGGACGACGGAGGCGTAGGTGTTGTAGCTGTTCTCCTGGAAACGCTCCCTGAACTTACAGTCGTCCGAGAACCACTGCTGCTCCGAGACAAGAGAGAGAGACAGGAAAAATTAAGAAAACAGTCAAAATTTCAGGTAAAAATCAAAATTCAAGAGTTAAACTCCTGCTCCGAGACAAGAGAGAGAGAGAGGAAAAATTAAGAAAACAGAGAAAATTTAAGAGGAAAAATTAAGATGACAGAAAATTTAAGGTTACAGTCAAAGTTAATGAGTTAAAATTCAAGAGTTAAAAGTTAAGATAACAGAAAATTTAAGGTAAAAATCAAAATTCAAGAGTTAAAATTTAAGATAACAGTCAAATTTTAAGATAATAGAAAATCTAAGAGTTAGAATTTAAGATCACAGTCAAAATTAAAAAGTTAAAATGTAAGAGTTAAAATTTAAAAGTTAAAACTAAAGATAACAGAAAATTTTAGAGTCAAAATTTAAGATAACAGTCAAAATTTAAGATAACAGTCAAAATTTAAGAGTTAACATTTAAGATAACAGTCAAAATGTACGATAGCAGAAAATTTAAGAGTTAAAATTTGAGATCACAGTCAAAATTAAAAAGTTAAAATGTAAGAGTTAAAATTTAAAAGTTAAAATGTAAGTTCACAGTCAAAATTTTAGAGTTAACATTTAAGATAACAGTCAAAATCTAAGAGTTAAAATAAAATATTAGACTTTTTATCCCTGGGGTTCAACTTTTTTTCATACTCTTGACTTTTTATCTCAAAATTTGCACTATTGAGTCAAATTTTTGACTTCAAGTATGAAAACAAACTTTTTGTCAAACAATTTTGGCTTTTTATCCAAACTTTTGGACTTTTCCTCAAAATTTTGACATTCTCTGTTTTTGCACTTTAATATCTCATAGTTTAGACTTTTTATCCCAAAATTAAGACTTTCTTTCTCAGAAGTTCAACTTTATCAAGTTTAACGTTTTGCCTTAATTATCTCACAATGATCTTGTAATATCTTATATAAAAAAAAAAAACAATTTTCTATAAATTTATTTCACTGTAGTCTCAATTTTTTTCAATCTTGAGAAAATAAAGCCAATAGTTTTGTTCTGTCATGTCATCCAATAAATGTAAATATAAATTTAGATATAAATATGAATGTGGTGGGAAAGTGTTCCCTGGAAGTTCTCCTGCTGCAGACAAACCTCCTGCTTTAACCTGAAATCAAACAAACTGTTTCTGCTTTTCTGCCGAGTGAAGCAAAGCAGAAAATGAAGCCATTAAACCATTAAAGCCTCAGTAAACATGTCAGTCACCGAGGGGGGGGGGGGCAGAGCAACTGAAGCAGATCTGAACCAGCACGTACACACACACACACACACACACACACACACACACACACACACACACACACACAGAGGAAGTAGCTCTGCTCCTGCTGAGTGTTAAACGTCATCATCAGATTCAAAGTTTTCCTCATGGTTAAAATCCTGGAGCTCGTTCACCTGTTTCACCTGTTTCACCTGTTTCACCTGTTTCACCTGTTTCACCTGCTCTGCCCTCAGCTCAGGTCTCACTTTCCCATGATCCTCAGGGTGAGGATGCATTGGGCGTTTTAGCCTTTAGCTCATGATTTAGCTCTTAGCTCCTGTTTTAGTCTTCAGGTTGTGTTTTTTTAACTTTATTTTAAGGTCTGTAAAAGGCGCGAGATTGTTTTCATCACTTCACTTTGTCTGTTTTCCAAACCTCCTCCTACTTCTGCTGTAATTCAGTTTGTAGTATCAGTTTGTGAAAACTTGGTAGATCTGTAGTAAACTACAAGTTCCCGGATGTTTCTACTGATCCGGGAAAATTTCTCAGTCTGTAACGGACCAGTCTACCTGGCGTACTGTTTCCCACAATGCACGGCGCTAATGGCGTTTGTCAGTTTGGGGGCGCTCAGGTTGAGGTGAATTACTGACACCTACTGGAATAAATCAGCTCAACTACAACACAACAACAAAAATGTGAAACGGTCCCAGAGATAAAAGTGAAGTGACAGGAAAGAAACAGCGGTAAATCTGCTCACTTCATCATGAAAGAGCTGTTTACTTTTACCAAATTCATAAAAGCCCCTAAATCATTTATCACTTTTTATTTTACACTAACAGCCTACGTGGGTAATGAGGACGCAGTTTTTACACCAGCTGGAAAAATAAAAAGTCAGTTGGTTTCAGATTTATTTTCAATACACGATAACTTTTGGTGCAAGATTAAAAATCAAATATGGTGATTTTACTGTAATAAACTTTTATACTTTTACAAATTTGATAAAATCAGGATTCTAATCTCTCCCTGAATTTGTTGTTTTTCTAAATAAATTAAAAATATTCCTTGAACCACTAAAAATAATGAAAAAACTTAAAAATTCTCAAAAAAATGTACAACTTCCTTCCCATGCTTAATTTCATTTATTTATTTTCCTTTGTATCTCATTAACATCTAATTTAACTTATCTACTTTTATTGCTCCTGTAACTTCTCCACTGATTGATGTGGTGAATTAATGACTGAAATGTTCTCATGGATTTATTTATGATAAAGTTAAACATTAGAAAAAAACCATCAGCTCCACTTCCTGAAACAGAAATCCAGAGTAGTATACGACTAAACAGACCCAACAAAACAGTCACACTACAGACTACATGTGGAAGTAGGATCCTGTTCTGAAGGTTCGGACAAACAGGTGAAGCTGCTGAATCCAAACGAGCACAATCCTCTTCCTTTACAGAGAAGAATTCAGGAAAACAAACCTCTCAGGGTTCATGGATAAAACAACTTTGTCTGCAGCCAAACTTCTGGATTTGTGGACTCACAGAGAAAAGTCGTCATGTCACAGGTGAGTGAACAAACTCACCTTTACCTGTCGCTCTCACCTCCATGTGCTGTTTGTTCACTCTGACTCTGACTCGTTGGTGTCAGTTATAAAAAAATGTCTATCTCCTATAAATGAAAAGCAAACTTTATCTCCTCTGGGTGAAGAGAGGGAGCAGGTTTGATTTTATTTATGTGTTTCCAGCTGAGCTAACTCAGACTAACGTTGGTCTCCTGCTAAAAACTCTGAAACTTTAAAACAAACTTTGGTTCAAACTCATCTGAAAAATCATGACGTCACCAACATGTGTCAGGTTAAAGTGATTTTTAATCACAGCTGTGATCAGCTCATTCTGCCTGTTCAATCACACATCAGTGATTCTGTAACTTTCTGTTTTCTTTTTGATGATTATGAAGAAAAATTGTGACAGTTAAAGAAACAGCAGCCCACACACACACACACAATTAAAAGATATAAAAACAAAGGGAAATGTTTAAAACTGTCAGTTCCTGTTTTAGCCTTTAGCTTCTGTTTTAGCCTTTAGCTCCTGTTTTACCTCCTGTTTTAGTCTTTAGCTCCTGTTTTAGCCTTTAGCTCCTGTTTTAGCCTTTAGCTCCTGTTTTAGCCTTTAGCTCCTGTTTNGATCAGCTCATTCTGCCTGTTCAATCACACATCAGTGATTCTGTAACTTTCTGTTTTCTTTTTGATGATTATGAAGAAAAATTGTGACAGTTAAAGAAACAGCAGCCCACACACACACACACAATTAAAAGATATAAAAACAAAGGGAAATGTTTAAAACTGTCAGTTCCTGTTTTAGCCTTTAGCTTCTGTTTTAGCCTTTAGCTCCTGTTTTACCTCCTGTTTTAGTCTTTAGCTCCTGTTTTAGCCTTTAGCTCCTGTTTTAGCCTTTAGCTCCTGTTTTAGTCTTTAGCTCCTGTTTTAGTCTTTAGCTCCTGTTTTAGTCTTTAGCTCCTGTTTTAGCCTTTAGCTCCTGTTTTAGCCTTTAGCTTCTGTTTTAGCCTTTAGCTCCTGTTTTAGCTCCTGTATTAGCCTTTAGCTCCTGTTTTAGCTCCTGTTTTAGCCTTTAGCTCCTGTTTTAGCCTTTAGCTCCTGTATTAGCCTTTAGCTCCTGTATTAGCCTTTAGCTCCTGTTTTAGCTCCTGTTTAAACCTTTAGCTCCTGTTGTAGCCTTTAGCTCTTTCTCTCTCCTGTTTATCTTTTTTCTTCTCTTTTATCTCTTGTTTGTTACAGTCCAGCTTCTGTTTTCATCATTTAAACCAAATAAATCACAGAAATGTTTTCCCGCAGAGAAAAACTCAGATTTCTTGAATAAAACAGTAAATTTGATCTTTGTTTTGTTCGCTCAGGTTGAAGCAGCTTTAGGTTTTGGTTTTTTTTTTAACTCAGAGTAAAAACAAACGTCTTTCTTTCTGCTCTGAGGGACGTAGATATTGTGCAGACAGAAGAGACTAAACTCTGCTCCGGCTGCTCTGGTGTTTGGATATTTCCTGCCGCTCTGTTCTAATCCTGTAAATCTGACTCTCTGGCTCACGCCCTCGACCTTTGACCTTCCGCTTGTCTCCGTTTGTGGTTTCCCGCCGAGCGGCTCGTGCATCTGTCTCCTAGAGGCTATAAATCGGCTATTTAGAGCGACACTTTTGTAGACTTATAAATTCTACTGTCTGCTACTTTGCCCTCTGCGACGTCTCTCAGTGGACTGTGGCTTGGTCCCCGGGGCCGGACGGGGGGGGGGGCTCGTATCACCGCGGCGGCGGTTGAAGAGCAGAGTGCAGCTGCAGACACAGATTGGAGTTTTAGTTGAACAAATATTTCTCTGAGTCTGAGCTGAGGAGAAAGCTGCAGGATTTTCTGCAGAAAGAAACTGATCCGACTCTGATTCACCGAGCCTGAAACTGACATTTATAGATCTTTTTCTTATAGATCTGCAACCGCACGTCTATTTTTAAACTCTACGCGCCGTCATAAGTGTCTGTCTTTGCACATTTAGAGTCTGATCATCTGTTCAGACCAAAAATATCTAAAGGTAAAGACAGAATTAAAGATGAGATCAAGTCATAAAAAGTCAAATCATAAGAAGA